>JAQQSZ010013723.1:0-11692 GCA_028646595.1 Phalanger gymnotis
TAAAAAAATAGATGTTCAAAAGTAAAAAAGTTGTTTTTTTTCATGCAATTAAAAAATAAGATGCACAGGCAATGGGGCATAGAGATTTATCTTGCTCTACAAGAAAGGAAGGGAAAGGGAGATGGGAGGGGAATGGGGTGACGAAGGGGAGGGCAGACTGGGGAACAGGGCAACCAGAGTGTACACCATCTTGGAGTGGGGTGGGGGGTGGAAATGGGGAGAAAATTTGTAATTCAAACACCTTTGAAAATCAACGCTGAAAACTAAACATATTAAAAATAAAAAGAAAAATAAAGTAAAAAAAAAGGAACAAGATAAAAAAAAAAAGAAAGGACAAGAACAGGCAGGTGGGTATTGTGGGTAGACATACGGATGATACAAATCATGCCTGGGACAATTTGTTATTACAGAGGTATATATGAGTATCCCGCAGCCAGGAGGGAACAGGTTCCAACTAGACAAATTAAGGATTAACATCCAAAAGAACAGGCAAAATGGGAAGGAAAAGATCAACAGAGAATTCATAGTCAATGGCTTGAGGTCAGCATACAAAAGATCAAACAAACTAGGAGGGCACAGGGAAGGAATGTGGGTTCTCAACAAGAGGTACCACGGACAGTCAATGAAGACAGTGACTTAGCAATCAAGGCCAGGGGATGGGGGTATCAGGTGCCCTTGCACTGTAAAAAAAAAAAAAGCTGCCCCTAGGGGAAAATTTTTTATTCAGAGTAAAGATGGTTAAAGTGTCCTGTTTCCCAGTGCCTAATTTGCATACAACTGATACAAATGATGAGGTAGTAACTTAGAAACCTTCATTCATAGTACTGTTTCATGAATGTGGTGCAAATGTATATTCCCTAGTTATGGCATATTAGGTGTGGTCCCTTGCAAAAGTTTTGTCATCCTTTGAAGTCTGGTCTGTTATCTTGCTGGTCTTTTATCCATGCAAGATAACTTAAGATTTATCACTCTTCAGACTCTAGGTGATTCCAAAGGCTATTCCTTTAAAATGAGCTAGAAGTCTCTTTCTTTTTTCTACTTTGGATATGTTTCTAACCCAGATAGCTCATTTTTCTTCCCCAGGGGAATTTGTGTCCTTTCCTGAGAAAAGTCCTAACCTACATCTATGGTTTGACCCTGGTACGCAGTGGGAAAATCTATTATCAACTAGAACCATAGATAGGATTTTCTTCCAAGTTCTGATATTTTATGTATGGATACTACCTCATTAAAGAACATAATTTTAACCTTGTGCTGTATCCTCTCATCCTCTGTGAGTGACTTAGCAAGTAGGTTTCAATTATTTTTTTCTATTTAAAATTTTTTTCAATAAATTAAAATCAATGCTCATATTTGATTGTTAGATTTCTATTTTGGTGTTTACTTTTTTATTTGGTGTTTTTCTAGGTGAATTCCCAATTTAGAGATACAGATTTTCTACTAAGGAATATTTTGACTGCATCCCAAAAGTTTTAGTAGGCATCTCAATATTATAATTCTCCTTGAGGAAATTATATATTGTTTCCGTGATTTGTCTTTTGACTAGCCAATTCTTTAGCATTAAATTACTTAGTCTTGAATTTTTCTTCAAGGGACTTTTATTGATTATAATTTTTATTGCATTGTGGTCAGGAAAGGATATGTTTAAAATTTCTGCTTTTCTACATTTGTTCATGAAGTTTTTATGCCATAGCAATGGCTACTTTTTGTAAAGATGCCATGTATAGCTTGAATTACGCATACTCTCTTTTATAAATACTCAGTAATCACTAGCAATCTAACGTCTCTTTTTTTTCTAAAATTCTATTCAGATTCTCAACTTCTTTCCTGTTTGTTTTTTCCCTTTTAAATTAGACTTAATCTAAGTCTGAAAGGTATACATTGAGGTTTTCAACTATAATAGTTTTTGCTTTCTGCTTTTACCTATATATTGATTCACTTTTCTTTTAAGTACTTAGATGTTATGCCATTTAGTACACATATATTAAGCATTGATATTATTTCATTGCCTTTAATCATACTATTACTTCCTTTATTATCTTAACCATGTCTATTTTAATTGTTGCCCTGTCTAAGGTCATAATTTCTATCTTGTTCTTTTGTATTCCCACTGAAGCAAAATAAATTTGGCCCATCCCCACTGGGAACATGAAGAAAGGCAAAAGATAGTCCCTGATTGCAAAAAGTTCATTTTCCAATAAGGGAGACAACATGCAAACAACAAGTACAAACAAGATATATATATATATATATATATATATATATATATATATATATATATATAGTATAAATTGGAGATAATCAACAGAGGGAAGGCAGTTAGAGAGCTGAGAAAGGCTATTTAAAGAAGGTAGAATTTTAGCTGGTACTTGAAGGAAGCCCAAAATTGAAGTTTGTTTTACTCATAACTGTTCCCTACCTTACTCTACTCTCCTCCTTAAACTACTCTCTACTCTCCTTCTTCTCACCTCTCCCTGTCAAGGATAGTGCATTTCTTTTTTAAATTTATTTTTAGTTTTCAACATTCTCTTCCATAAGATTTTGAGTTTTAAATTTTCTCTCCCTCCTTCCTCTCCTCTCTCCCCAAGATGGCATGCAATCTCATATAAGCTCTACATATACATTCATATTAAACATATTTTTACATTAGTCATGTTGTAAAGAAGAATTAGAAACAATGGGAGGAACCACGAGAAAGAAGAAACAAAACAAAACAGCAACAACAAAAGGGGAACAAATAGTATCCTTCCATCTGCATTCAGACTTCAAAGTTCTTTCTCTGGATGTGGATAGCATTTTCCATCATGAGTTGGTTTTTGTTTTTTTTTTGGAGTTGTCTTAGATCCTTGTGTTGCTGAGAAGAGCACACAATGTGGCTGTTACTGTGTACAATGTTCTGGTTCTGCTCACTTCACTCAGCATCAGCTCATGTAAGTCTTTCCAGGTTTTTCTGAAGTCTGCCTGCTCATCATTTCTTCTAGCACAATACGATTCCATTATATTCATATACCACAACTTGTTCAGCCATTCCCCAATTGATGGGCATCCCTTCAGTTGCCAATCCTTTGCCACCACAAAAAGAGCTGATATTTTTATATTTTTGTATATGTGGGAGTCCTTTTCCCTACCTTATGATCTCTTTGGGATATAGTCCTAGAAGTGTTATTGTTGGTTTGAAGGGTATGCGCATTTTTATAACCTTTTGGGCATAGTTCCAAATTGCTCTCTAGAATGGTTAGATCAGTTCATAGCTCCACCAACAATGCATTAGTGTTCTGATTTTCCCACATCTTCTCCAACAGGATAATGTATTTCTACATCAGACACTTTGTGCTTGTGTTCAACCCTACCCTCTTTAGTTCAGTTCAGATAAGAGTAAGTTCATGGGATTCTTGCTACCTTTCCCCTTATTCCATGTATGTAAAATCTTCTTGTACACCCTAATTTTACATACTTCACTCTTGCTTGCATCAGTTTTGTGCCCATTTTAGATCTTTGCTGGCATGTATTTAGGTGAATTGGGCTCTTCTATGAGCTCTGAAGCAACCATCAACCAATTCAGAATCAAATAGTTTGCATTTGAATCTGATTATCTAGCATTTAACTTTGTTTTTTGTAGTTTCTTCCCTCTTCTCTGGATGTCTCTTTTTCTCGCCTCCAAGTCTTCTTGCAGCATCAGCTATGTGCCTCAATACAAACTTGCTGATATCTCTGAATTTTGTACTTTTCTGCCTCTGCTAGCTGGACTTAATGGCCAAAGTAATTAGAAGGTCGAGATTGGAAAGATCCTTGGAAGTTGTCTACTTTAGCCTTTTGTAAGCCATATGTAAGAATACTTCTCCAGCCTTCTTCTCTCTCATTACCTTATATATTTCATTATATGGGCTGTTCCCAACATTAGCTCCTTAAATGTATGAGCTACTTTGCTTCCCCACCCCCAACTTGGGCTTTGCCCTTCACGTACTTCAGCGTGTCAACTATCTCTGGTTTCCTTGGAGTGATAAGCCTCTCTCTGCACCACCCCCATCCCCAAACCAAGACACATAGCAGCTTTGATATAACTTCCAGTCTAACAGAATTGCTTGAGACTCAGAGACATTTATTGGCTTGCTCAGGCTCACACAACTAATAAAGACCAGAAGTACGGTTTAAACTCAAGTCTTCCCAACTCTAAGTCTTACATTCGATTTACTTTGCTGAAATATACCTTGCACAAAGTAGATGATTAATAAGTGTTTGTTAAATTGAATCAAAACCCTAAACCAAAAAGAAATCATCTCCTATAGCAATCATATGATTCTTCAAACAGCAGGATCCATCTTGTTCCATACGGTTCATAGGCAGTGAATGGGGTATAGGCACAAGGAGTCAGATTAGAAGAGTAGGAGCCAAGAATCTACACACACACACGCGCGCACGCACACACACGTATATATGCATATATATGTATATATGTGTATATGTATGTGTGTGTGTGTGTGTGTGTGTGTGTGTGTATAGGTGGGACAGCAAAGTGACCACTATTGACTCCTTTTTCTCTTTTATTTTTATTCAATAATATGGTTGACTAGCAACAACACAAAACCCTTTTGGAAGAATAGAGCTCTGACAAAGGGTTCTTCTAACAAAAGCCTTTTCTTATTTACAATCAGACATTTTGTGTGTGTGTGTGTGTGTGTGTGTGTGTGTGTGTGTGTATGTGTGTGTGTGTGTATGTATGTGTGTGTGTGTGTGTGTGCACGTGCACTATGTCATTTCTACAGTCCCCATAGGTTGGCTTGGTGAATGGAAAAACATGTGGTTTTGCTTTGACAAGGAAGTCCCCAAGTGCCATTGTAGATGTGGGGAAGGAGCTTGGGGAAAAGAATAATCTGAGTCTGCTCTCAAGTCTAGAATGGAGAGATCATTAAGGAAAAGGCACTAAAAATCTACATTCATTCATTCATTCATTGAACATATAATTATTGAGAGCCTACTGCCTCCTGTGTTTGGAACCTTGTACATCTAAGGTGATGACAAGATAAGAAATCTGAGACACAGCCCCTCACCTCAAAGAAGTTTCATTCTAGCATAGCAGAGATAGCATAATAATACTACTAAGTATTTATAGTATGCATTAAGGTTTGTAAAGCACTTTAGAAATATTTGTCCTCACAATAGCCCTAACAGTTAGGTGTTATTTTTATCCCCATTTTAGAGCTGAGGAAACTTGAGACCGAGATTAAGTGACTTGTCTAAGGTCTTTTGGCTCCAGGTCTGCACTCTAGCCACTTCTTTACCTGGCTATCTATAATACAACATACAAAGTTAAATATTATGGATCTGGCCAGCAAGTCCTGGAAACATGCATGTTGGGTGAGCCTGTTTCTGAAAATGTCTAATAACACAGAATCGAGGGTGCTGGCTCTTCATTTCAGAGCATGCATAGTAGTGTTGTGGCCTTTCTACATAACTTGCCACATGCTATTGTGATTGGCTGCTGAGCCAGAAACAGTTTTGAATCCCAGAGACTGATGGGGGAAATGCAGCTCTCTTTCCTGCCTAGTTCAAGTGAAGAAGACCTGTTGTGAAAGATAAGGCTGTCACTTGTGAGCTTCAAAAGGTTGAGAGAGCAAGGTGCCAGATGTCTGCAGTTGGAGTCCATGCCAGATTTTACAGACAACTAAGCCCAGTGAGGAGCAAAGTCCTGACCCACCTGCTTGACCCAGCCTAGAAATGAATAAGGCAGCCCAGGAGTGGCAGTGACAGTGCCTATGATTCATCCATCATTATTCAGAAGTGAGCATTGTGTGGGCTGAATGATTTGTAGCAATTGCTTTAAGGCGGAAACCACTTTTCTCAAAGTCCTCAGACTCAGTGGGCCTTTGGTTTGGGAGAAATGTTTTGTAATTTCTCTTAGGTTTGAGAACTGACTTCCCCGCCTCCCCAACTCTAGACTATGTATTAAGGGGAGAGTGTGCCTTGGCCTAGGGGAATGATTTGTACTTTGTTTTTTTATATATCTTCTCAATAAATATCCTTTCACAAAAGCTAATGAATGTTAATTGACTAAAGGTTGCTAATCACTGCAGGGTATGATAATAAATGGGATATAAAACTATAACTGGCATTTGCTATTGGGAGAATGCACTGAAGATGACAGCATTAGAAAGGTACCCCAAACCCTCAGGAGGAGGAAGACAATAGCCTTATTCTGGGAACCCCGTTTGTCAGTGCAAACAGGAGTTGGGATAAGGACCCCAGTTTATATAAAGGTTACAAATAATAATATGAGACAATATATAGATGTCACAGTTAGTCTGTATTTAGTGTCAGAATAGTAGTCCAGAAAATTGTAGCTACAAGATTCAGGGTATGTGATGCCTGTATGATTCAATGGCCTAAGAAGACTTCTGGGAAGAAAAGGGATCAGGGCCTTGAAGGAGAAAGATAATTGGGATAGGCAGAGAGTAGTAGAGTAATTAGTATTTAATAAGGAGGCAAGATGTCACATGATCAGCAAGAAGGAGGACTAAGCATTTTCGCTGAAGATTACAACATCTCAAAACTCTCCAAAATAACAATTATATGCAAGTGGTAAAGTAATTATAGTTGTCTCCACAGGCTAAGACACCAAGGAACCAAACAAGGGTTGATGAGCTAACTTCAGAGAAGGCTAATCTCCGGTCCTTAATATGCTCATTTAGCACCAACCTCTCTCCCCAGCTCCCAAACCCTGGCAGAGCTACACAACAGGACCATGGGTTTAGGGCTCTGGGACCCATTCCACAATTGTTTCCTTTACTGCTGCTGCAATCTCTGACCTGACAATCATAGTAGAGGTGTAGGAAAGCAGTATCCTCACCCTGGGATAGAATGAACAATATTGTATTGCTTCAGAGTTCATCTGGAGAACAAAAGATCAGAAGATACTGAGGCCCAGCTTGTGTGAGAGGCTCTATCAGACTTCAGAGAAAGGGGACTGCCATCCAAGGGGTTCCAGTTCTGTCCTTGCAGAAATCATTTGGAGCAAGGACTGAGTTTGGTTAAAAGTGAATCCCCCAATGTGGAAGGAGCCTGAGATAGCTTTATTTGAGGTACAAACTTTTGGCCATTTTCCATCAAAGGAGGAGTTAGAAAGGGTGATAGCGGTATAGAAGAGAAAAAGACTGAAATTAATAAAGATATTAGGAGGAAGAAAGATAAAAACCTTGAGCACAAGCAGATAAATAAATAGCAGAAGGGAAGATGACTCTGGAACATCTAAATGAAGCCAAACATATCTGAATAAATACCATAAGACAAAGGAAAATGAATCAACACCTGATGAGACATAAGACCCTGTAGATTCCAAAGAAAGCAAGATAATAGTGAATAGTTCAAAGAGAAATAAGAATCATGATCACATAATTTGTGGCCTACACAGCAGAAATAATTGGCAGAGTAGAAAAAAATCTGAATCTACAGTAACAGGTCTCTCCAAAGAAATGAAAAAGAGAACAACAGATGGGGAATAAAAATACAGTGACATGAAGGAAGATACTGAGGCCCAGTTTGGAGGAAGCAACCTCTCCAAGGAGGATCCCAGTAGTCAGTCAGCTAGTATTTATTAAGCACCTCCTACGTGTAGGTGCATTAATTCTGGGCATATAAAGAACGGCAAAAAACAGTCCCTGCTCTCACTGAACTCACAGACCAATAAGGGAGACAGCATGTAAATAACCACACACAAAGCAAATGTTTTATATAAAATAGAAGGTAATCTCAAAGGAGATTCTCAAAACACTAAGATTAAGGAGGATTGAGAAAGGCTTCTTGCAGGAGCTTTAGCTGAGACTTGAAAGAAGCCAAGAGAAAGAAGGGGAAGAAAGGGTGCTCCAGACATGGGGCACAATCAATGAAAGTGCATGGAATCAGAAAATGGAGTGTCATGTGTGAGAAACAGCCAGGATGTGAGATTTCAGGGTACATGGAAAGTAGTAAAGTATAAGATGCCTGGAAAGACAGGAAGGAGACAGGCTATGAAGGGCTTTAAAAGCAAACAGAGAATCTTATAATTTGATTCTGTAGGAAACAGGGAGCCACTGGAGATGATTTAATAGAGGAGGGCAATATGATCAGAACTTCATTTTAGGAAGATCAGTTTGACAGCTGAGTGGAGGATAGATTGGAATGTGGAGAGATTTGGGACAAGAACACCCACCAGTAGGCCATTGCAATAATTCAGGTGTGAGGTGATGAGGGCTTGCACCAGAGTGATGGCAGTATCAGAAGAGAGAAGAGGACATATACAAGAGATGTTACAAAGCTAGAAATGACAGGACTTGATAACTAATTGGATGTGGAGGGTGAGAGTTAGGAGTCAAGGATTTGAGTAGGTTGCAAGCTTGATTACTTGAAGGATAGTGGTGTTCTCAAAAGTGATAAGAAAGTTAGGAAGACAGAAAGGTTTTGCGACAAAGACAATGAATTCAGTCTTGGATATATTTAGTTTAAGACATCTGCGCAATATTCATTTTGAGATGTCTAATAGACTGGAGATCAGGAGACAAGTTAGAACTGAATAAGTAGATCTAAGACTCATCTTCATAGAGGTGATAATTAAAGCTATAGGAACTAATGAGATGACTAAGTGGATGAGTATAGAAGAAGAAGAGGGGTTAGCGGGTGTGACCTGGATCCAGCAAAAGGTGCTGAGAAGGAGCAGTGAGACAGATAGGAGTAAAACCCAGACAGATGAAAGTATCAAGAACAGACTGATATCACTGTCAAAAGCTGTAGAGAGATCAAGAAGTCCAAAGATTGAGAAAAGGCCATTAGGTTTGGTACAGTATTAATCTGGTCAAAGATCTTCCCCACTCATTCGATGGGGCTCAGGTAGGCCTAGGTTGGAAGGCCTGATTATATTTTTGTTCATAAGTAGGCCCCAAGCCCCTGCTTAATAGATGCTAAGCAGATGTGGGCATGAAGCCCTCAGGACCCTAAGGGGAGTTGCTAAGACCAGAGCCAATGGTTTTGTACGATGAGTTCTAGTCAATCAGACGACGGCTAAGACTGTATAAAAAGAGAGGCCAGAACTGGGAGCAGCAGAGCAGAACTGTGAGCAGTAGAGCAGAGAGGGGCAGGATTCAGAAGCAGAGAGCCAGTATCGAGAGTGAAGAGCAGAGAGTGCTAAACAAGAGAGAGTTGCAGAGATCAAGGAACTCGAAGTCAGCAGAGAGAGTGCAGGATAGAGTGCTGAAGTGGAGAGTTAGGGTTCATGAGTGATCTTTTTATAGGAAGGCCCTAGCAACGAGGGGAAGCTACAGTATGACTTGGTTCCTTGCTATAATCTTTTGTTATAATTTCCTTGTTACTACAGTGAGGTGGGCTTATCGGTTTTGGAATATCATTGCCACAATATCAAACTGGGGGCATTGGTCCTTGAATCTGATCCTCTGGAGTCTAAATAAATGTTATACTTCCTCTGCCTTCTTACCTAGAGAATTTCTTATACTTCACAATTCCAAACCATTCAGGCATGCCCATGGTCCTCTCAGAGGTCATGAATTTTGCCTTACTGCTATATTTGGTCATTTAGGGATCATTAGCAGCTTCAGAGAGAGCAATTTTAGTTCATTAATGAGGTTGGAAGCCAAACTCTAGAGTTAAGAAGTGATGAAGAGGAAAGGAATTAGAGGTACTGAGTACTGATAGCTTTCTCAAGGAGTTTAGCTACAAAAGGGAGGACAAAAGCTAGAGAGGATGGACAGATCAAGTGTGGGTTTTTTGTTTGCTTGTTTTTGTTTTTTTAAGATGGGAGAGACATGGTGAGTTTGAAAGCAGTAGGGAAGCAGTCAGTAGCAGGGAGATCTGGGGCCTCTGTACTTTGAAGTCTGAAACTTCTGCCACTATCTCCTTTTATTGTATGTGGTACATTAGTGTTTTAATTTTTCTATCTCCTCTAACATTTGTCATTTTCCTTTTCTGTCATATTAGCCAATCTGACAGGTTGAGGTCATAGCTCTGACTTGTTTTAATTTGCATTTCTCTCATCAATAGTGATTTAGAGCATTTTTTTAATATGATTATGCATAGCCTTGATTACTTTGTCTGAAAACTGTTCATATCTTTCGACCATTTATCAATTGAAGAATGGCTTTTATTTCCACAAATTTGACTCAGTTTTCTTTATGTTTGAGAAATCAAGTCTTTATCAGAGAAACTCACTGTAAAATTTTTTTTCCACAGTAATGATTACCAACTATATATTTCTCTCCATCCTATTTCCCCCCATTCATCCTGCTCTCTCTCTCTCTCCTTTTACCCTGTCCATTCTCAAAAATGTTTTGTTTCTGACTTGTACCTCCCCCAAACTGCCCTCCCTTCTATCAGCTCCTGGCTCCCTTCTCTTATCCCATTCCCTTCCTACTTTCTTGTATGGGAAGATTGATTTCTATACCCAACTAAATGGGTATTCCCTTTTTGAGCCAATTCTGATGAGAGTAAGGTTTATATATTCCCCTCCCCACTCCCTTCATTTAAAACTCTTTTTTGTGGTGGCAAAGAATTGGAAATTGAAGAGATGCCCCTCAATTGGGAATGGCTGGCTGAACAAGTTATGGTATATGAATGTAATGAAATACTATTGTGCTTTAAGAAATGATGAGCAGGCAGACTTCAGAAAAACCTGGAAAGACTTATATGAACTGATGCTGAGTGAAGTGAGCAGAACCAGGAGAACATTGTACACAGTAATGGCCACACTGTGCAATGACTAACTTTGATAGACTTGGCTCTTCTCAGCAATGCAGGGTTCAAAGACAACTCTAAAAGACTCATGATGGAAAATGTTATCCACATCCAGAGAAAGAATTACAGAGTCTAAATGCAGATGGAAGCAGACTACTTGCTCTCTCTCTTTTTTTGTTTTATTTCTTCTTTCTTGTCATTAATTCCATTGGCTATAATTCTTCCTTACAATATGACTAATGTGCAAATATGTTTAATATGCATGTGTATGTAGAGCCTATATCAGATTGCATGCCATCCTGGGGAGCGGAGAGTTAAAGGAGGGAGGGGGAGAAAATTTAAAACTCAAAAGCTTGTGGAACTTAATGTTGTAAACTAAAAATAAATAAATAAATTAAAAAAACAAAACAAAACAAAACATGAACTCCTTGAGTATTTACAGCGCATTTAGTTAACTTATGCTTCTGTTTTACTAGAAACTGTGAGGGTCATAAACAAACATTGATTCCTGCCATCCTCTGACCTGACATTTAGTTGTGAGGAAATGGAAACCTGACTGAAAAAAGTTTACTTCTGGGGGTGGAGCCAAGATGGCGACTGGAAAGCAGTAACTGGCGTGAGCTCCCCACCAAGTCCCTCCAAAAACCTATAAAAAAAAATGGCTCTGAACCAATTCTAGAACTGCAGAACCCACAAAGTGGCAGAGGGAAGCAGGGCTCCAGCCCAGGACAGCCTGGATGGTCTCGGGGTAAGGTCTGTCCCAAACGGAACTCCCAGCCCCCAGCTGAGGGGAGCGGAGCTGAGCCAAGCAGAGCCCAGGCGCGGCACACCGCGGACCGACGAGACCAGGAGTGGAGCCGAGAGTGCCGTAGCATGCTGAATTACTGAGCTGTGGCATGTACCAGACCTCACAACCCACAAACAGCAAAGACTACGCAGAAGGTTAGTGGGAAAAGCTGCGGCGGGACGGGACAGAGTTTGC
>JAQQSZ010013724.1:0-11691 GCA_028646595.1 Phalanger gymnotis
AGACAAGGGTTCAAGTTGCTTTCTGACAAGTGTTTGCTGTGGAACGCTAGGACCTGCCCTCTCAGTGCTCCCTAAACCTACATGTTACAGAGAAGATGCCAACCTATATTGGTAGAGGGAGTTTCCTTATCTGGCAATTCCCTATAATACTGAAATTACATTGAAATAAAAATGAAATTACATTGAAATTACTAATGTAAAAAAAAAAGAAAGTATAGGTGAAGAGGTGTTTTAATTTTTCTTTATGGGAGGTATATTTGAATGACTATTGAAATTACATTATTTCTAGATAATGATAAATTGAAAGCACTATTGCTATTTCTTTTATTTGTAAACTCCAAACCTTTTAAGTAGAATATAGACTCTACCTAAAAGGGGAGGAGGGTGCCTTAAAAATTATTTTAGGCAAAAATGTGTAGTTTCATAGAGAAAGGATTATGAATTGGAAATCAACTGGCATGTTATGGCTCTGTAACACATTAAGGTGAGATTTGCTTCTGTATTTCTAATATTATTGAGAAGTGAATCAGGTCTACTTACATACTGAAAATAATCAAGCTTTTTATAATGGAGAACATTTATCAAATCAATCATTATGCTAGTCAGTTCTCATTTCTAAAATGTGCTTTAGACATTAACAGATAAGGGGGATTGTTTGAACATGAATAGATAAGGGGATATATTCTGGAATTTTTTTATAAGTTCCTATTAGAATTGCCTCTACCCTACAAACCAAGAGGAGAAAAAATATTCACTTTAACATTTTCTAGGTCTGTGATCTTGTAGATTCCTACATCTAATCTACCCTTTCCAGTGAAGCAACTAATTCATGTCTTTTTCTTGTATTCATACATGTCCTCCAGAGAGTCTGCCACAGAGAGTCAAGGAATGTGTGAAGATCAGTCTAGATCTCTTAGTATTATATGAATAAAAATGTGTTGTGTGCACTCTCCATCTGTTAACATCATTTATTCTCTGTCATCTCAGTCACCTACCACTTTTTCTGGTCATATATTTCCTTGAAGGATAAGTATCCTCTAGCAGTTAACGAGAAGCAATGTGTCATTGTGCTTAGAAAGGGGACTGATAAGTCAAGACAACATGGCTTCAGGTCCCACTTTGGAAATATACTGGATTTGTGTCCCTGGGTCAATCACTTAAATTCCTAGTGCCCTAGGCAACTCTCTCAAACTGTCACAGAGAAGGTAATGATCTGATTGTTGCAAATAGTCCCCACAATGGAATTATTTTTATCAATGAAACTGTATTTCTGGTCTCGTATGTCTTTAAACATCATGTGCATTCATTTAGTCAATCATGACTGGTTAAAAAATGGCAGAATAAAAATTCTGATCGAGAGGTCTGAGTAACAGAACTCTGGTTAATTAAGATTTGATTGTATAAATCTTCAATATTCTTAAATGCATATTGGTAGCTTAAATAAACTAAGATCTGTATGCTTATGGTTAGTGTCATAATTTAGAATCCCTGTTGATCTAGTATGAAACAAGGTCGGAGAAGATTTATTATTCTGACTGCCATATCATTCCCAAGTATGAGATTTCATCTTCTTATCATTCTTGTCTAATGAAAATAAACATCATCTCACATTATATAGTATAGTAATTATCTCACTCTGCCTAGAAAATATTGTGTCTAAGCTTAAATCTTAGCTGTTTTATGAAAAAAGTATAGATTTTTCCCCAGTCAGCTTTAAGCAGGAATGATGTACCTAAGCCCTATGATACTATATAACAAGAATAGTTTTTTTTTTCCTAAATTCTTTGAGAAGCAAGTAGGGTAATTCTTGACAAGTTGAGTCATCCTTCTTGACCCCTGATGTGCTGATCACAGATGTAAATAACTAGCCAAGTGATATAAAGCAAAACCTCTTTTGGAGTTTTGTTCCTTTGATCAATTTTAATAGAGAAGCACTAATTTTAATCAGATGATCTCAGCAAGCTAATGAATCTCATGCTATGAGAAAAATTTCAAGATGCATCAGAAAATTCTGGTACATGTCTTTTTTTTTAGTGAGCTTGATTGGCTGCCCTTCATCACTAGAAGCTTATCCCATAAATAATGGAAAATGATAACCCTTTTTTCAAAGTTACACTTAAAAAAAGCTACACAAAGTGCTTTTCATCATTCTTTTCATTTTTTGGTTCTGTTTATATCCTGTTTTGACTGGGGGTCGTCTTGACAGATTTTGAATTTGATGAGGCTATACAATCAACTCAATTATTTGAACTAATGAAGGAAGAACTCAGATATGGATTACTTAATCCCACAAGTGGAAAGCCAATTTAGTCATAGCAAGTCTTTGTCCATTCACTAAAATGCCTTTGACTTCTTATTCCCATGGCCTGGAAAAGCATGCAGTTCTCCTTGACTCATTTTAAAGTAGATTAGTAAATTAAATTGCATTTTGATTTTCTAAAGTTTCACTTGCATATTTCTGTCAAAGAGCATTTTCTTAGGATACTTTAAATATAGTCATTAATATGATTTCATGAATTTAATTAAGTTACTACCCCACTGGGGAATTTGGAGCACAAGCTCTATTGACAGATGCCTGTGAATCTTTGCCTTCAGTTATTTCTTTTTCTGTATGTTATATAATTTTGTCTTTTGCAAATTTTTCTCTTTTGTTTCTCAGGGTTTTGTGAGGCAATATTTAACCCACTGATGTGTATGTATATATAATTTTTTAAAAATTTAGCATTATATATTTTGTATTGGAGATAGTGTAATAATGGTTATATTTAAACTATCAGTTCTAACCAAAGTCAGTATTAGATATCATATCTAGCTAACAGTAAGTCAAGAAGCAATAAACAAAAAGCATTTAACCATTTATTGAATGTAGAACAATGAATGCTAGTTTAATGTGAACAAGGTTATACTTTTGTTTGTTTTTACAAGGTCTATTGGTCAGTAATAGTTTGTAATAGTTGATTTATAAATAGCAATTTAAATTTTCCAAAGTCCTTTCCTCACAAAAATCCAATGAGAAAAGCAGTGCAAATATTATTATCCCTGTTTTACAGATGGGGAAAACTGAGGCTTAGTCGGCTTTCTGCTATTCCAAATTGTTCTATCAGTAATCAGTAAAGCCCCTACGCATTTGTCTTCTCAATTTTAAAGTGGGTCTAGTGAGGCTACCCAGAGTGAAAAATTGTTAGTGTGACTGACCTATTTGTATGGTTTGAGGTCTTAACAAAAAAAGGGCCAAAAACTTTGAAAGCATTTATTAGAAATTCATTTTATGTGCTACTTTAATAAGCTGTTGCTGATAACATATTCTTGGTTGAAATTAGAATTTCCTGATACTGTGTTTTTCAATGTATGTTAATGATGGAGGGAAGATCAGCCCCATGAGCGTGCTGAGTGGTCGTATTTTGGGGTTGAGATTTAGCCTGTCATTCCAAATAACGTCAGAAACACAAAGGCTTTTGAGTTCACACCTTATTATACTTGGCATATTATCTGTTTAGCCTGAATAGATAAACTGCTATGAAAAGGTGAGGAAAGGGCTTTGTGAATCGCCAAATTAGTAAGCTGATTTGTTCTGTCATGTGCATTTTCCCTCATGCATTACTAAAGCTTGACAAGAGAATTGTCCATTTCTATTATCCACGTTACAATGCATTGGAATTCCAGTTAGTGAACATGGTGAATCTTCTTTCTATCATTCTTTTTCAGAGGGGAGAGGAGGTGAAGGGTCAGGATGGGATTTTTGCCCATTTTTTTGGTGTGTGTATATAGTTCAGTGCTAGCCATTAACGTTTATTGTCCTGAAGGACAGTTGTTTTATGACTGCTATAAATATCTGGGAATTACAGACATGTTGTAAAAGCCAGGATAGATTTTTTATCTCCTGTTTGAGTTAGACTAGGTATTGTATTTGTGCACTATTTCTTTTTAGAAGTCCTTCAGAGGGATAGATGAGTTTAATCGCTTATATTTGAAGATTTATATATGCACATAGGGTCATTTTATGTTGATATCCACTTCAGGAAACTCTAGCTTTGACAGAGCTCTGCTAAGGCACATACACATATCTCCTGAGTATGGCCCTTTGAATTTCATGGCCTCAGTGAATCTCATTTCCATGCATTGTTGTATCTAAAACAGTTTGTTGTGGAAGATTCTATGACTGTACATCTCCCAAACTTATGTCTTATTCACTTATAGATGTGTGTGTGTGTGTGTGTATGTTTTCCAACTTTTTGTATCTATTCTTGCCTTACTTTCCACAAAGGGATTCACAGTTATGTCACTCTGCTTTTTCTTAAAGTTGCCACACCAACCACTAATAGTTAAATTAGGAAAGGAAAAAACAATATTTAGAAGTATTGGTGAAAGATTCTGGGAAGTAAATACTGCTGCTCTTTTTCAGATACAAGTATCTAAGAACAGGAAACTTAAGTTAAAAATATATAAAAATGCAAGAATCAGGTAGGCTGCATTTCAGATATGTAATTTCACATTAAAATCTGAATCTTTTTATTAGTTTGATTTAAAGGAAACTTCTATGCTGATAAATCAGAGGTAAAGAGCTACCACACTGTAGGAACAGAATACTTCCATCTAAGCCAACAACAATTATGTTAAGCATGAGTGTGGCCTTCATAGTACTGTAATAAATATAATAAAAAAGTATTCCCCAAACCATATGTTTGTGCTTTGTAATTAATTTGTTATTTTTATATTCAATATTGTAGACATAATTTGTTATTTTTCCAGAATTACTGAAAATTTCTGAAAGGGTTTTGAAGAAAACAGTGTAGAACATTTTATTCAAACTCAGTTCTTTCTAATGAATGACTTAGAGTTGTGAAAGGAACTTGGAAGGAAGGAAACAAGAAAATTAAAAAGGTTTTAGACTGAAAAATAAACTTAACCCTTCCCTCCCCCTCACGTATCCCAGTCCAGCAGATATACATGCAGACACATGATAAAGTGAATGTATGCATATACTGATCATGAGATATTTTCTTCCTGCTATTTTAAAATTCTTTCAGTATGATGTGGAATTACTATAAAAGTCACACATGATTTCTTGAGCCATTTCACTAACATTTCCTGTGAGGTATTATTTCTCATTAGATGAGGAGATGGAATTACCAACATGACAACACTTAACCTTTTACATAGTAGGCACTTAGAAAATATTTGCTGAATTAAATTGAATATTTATCATAACACCTTTCTGTGCTGTGCACAAGGAATTCAGTTGTTGGTTAGATGATAAGTATTGGAATAGAAAGTACACAAGTAGGGTAGCCAAAAGCTGGTTGATAGAAAAAAGTTTTAAGGCTGCAATGAACTTATCTTACTTATGGACTGCTGGTAAATGCCAGCTACCAATGGCCATCCTTGTCATGAATGGTACCTTCTAATTAAAGTTGTTGGGTGCATAGTCCTTCTGTCACATTTTCTCATGGTTCATTCTGTTGTAGAAAGGACAGTTATTACACACATACTTTTCCACAGGGATGACCATCTTTGTCAATAGCATTTTTAAAATGTGAAGGACAAAATCTGTTAAACTGATCTGAATTCAAATCCAGCCTTGGACACTTTTTAGCTCTGTGACCCTGGGCAAGTCATTTATGTTTGCCTCTTTTTAAACTATAAAATAAAGTTAATAATGGCACCAACTTCACAGAGTTTTTATAAAGATTATTTGAGGTAATATTTGTAAACAACCCTTAGTACAGTGCCTGGTGTTATATAAATGCCTATTCCTATGCCTTACACTGACCGTCCCAAAAGTCTTAGTTCAGTTTTAAGTTGTTAAAGCTTAATGTGTCCCAAAAGTCTTAGTTCACTTGTAAGCTTTAATAACTTAAAATTGCTCCAAAAGTTTTGGGACATTGTATATTTGTATTATTTTATGAGTCAAAAGTTTCACTAACTAAATTATAGGCTTAAGTGAAAAGGACTATTCTAGTATTCTCAAATGGTTTTGATTATAATACATATAACACTTTAGAAAATTACTTAGGATAGATTAAACTGAGTGATCAGAGAGATTCAAGTAGGATTGACTTATTTCTATTAGCAAAGCCTTCATGTAGCAGGCAGTTTCTGAGCTCTCTTTCTTTCTAGATGTCCTAAAATGCTTTTAGACGATCTATTTCATGAACTAAGTATTTTGTACTATTATCTTTTATTCTTCATCCATATCTTGAGGACCATGAAAACGTCAAGAAGATTTTATTTGTGATAATACAACAATGATAAAATAGTAAGTTGTGCTCAGAGACAATGTGGCATAGTAGAGAGAGGCCATCTTTATAGTTAGGAAGACCTGGGTTCCAATGTAGCCATTCTCAGTGGCTAGCAGTGTGATAGTAGGCAAATTGTTTAATTTCTCAGTGCCCCAGGAAATCCTCTAACGCTATGGTTTATAGATAAGTAGCTAACCTGGATCTGTGGAGCGAGTTTTCACTCCAAGAATTCACCACATTGATAAAATGTCAGATTCAGCATTGTTCCTTTTTCTTCCTCAAACAATAGCAATAACAACTGTAGCAGCAACAAAAACAATCTTGTAATTCTAGTTTTGTTCTCTAATTGATACCTTACCTTGTCCATTTCTATCTGTTTCTCTTCATGTCTTTATTTCCTTTCAACAAGGCAAAGCAATCATGACACATCTTTATTTTTTGAAGCAAATTTCAAATGATTAGACATAAAGATGCTCATTTTATAGAATTTTCTAACAACAATGCATCTGGAAGATGTCATACCCCCTGGTTCCTGTCATTAGTTGTGGCTCTTTTAAATTGTCTCAACCTTTTCAACACAAGTGTGCATCCTTTGGATAGTTTTTATTTGTAAGCTTTGTTTCTTACTCCTACCTACCCTCGAGGCCCCACCTCATACCACTACATATGTACAGATCTTTGAAATATTGGTGAGTAATAAAAGCTGTAATAACAACAAAATAATGTATTAAGGTGCAGAAGAAAAAAATCTAAGAATTTACTGTACAAGTCTTTTAAACAATATTATTCAAATAGAGCAATGCAAGAGTTATTTAAATAAGAAATCTCCACAATGTGGTTCATTTTATGACACTAAGAGAAGAACCTAGTTCTTCTGGTTGGACTCCCCAGTTATCCAACTTTCTAATCCTCCACTCTGATTCATCTCCTCCCAACTTCCACCCCAAGAAATTAGGAGACTCATAGAATTTTTAGAACTGTGGAGTTAAGAAGGATTCAGAGATAATTAAATCCTACTCCACCCAAAGCATGAATCCTTTCTTTTTTTGGCAGGGCAATTGGGGTTAAGTGACTTGCCCAAGGTCACACATCTAGTAAATGTGTCAAATGTCTGAGGCTAAATTTGAACTCAGGTCCTCCTGACTCCAGGGCTGGTGCTCTACTCTCTGCACCACCTTGCTGCCCCTCATGAATCCTTTCTACAACAACCTATGCTGCAGTTTAAAGACCTCTGAGGGGTGGGACACTCACAACTTCCTGAGGGGGAAACATTATCATTTTGGGGTAGCTCTTATTTTTAGGAAGCATTTTCTTATATTGAACTGAAAGCTGGGTTATTTAAATGACCAGTCATTGGTCCTAGCTCTGTCTTTGGGGGACACGAAGAACAAATTTAGCCTCTCTTCCACCTGACATTCAGATATTGTAAGACAACTATCATCTCCTCTACTCTAAGTATAACAAGTTTTAGTCCCCTCACCATCCATTTTACCCTCCTTTGCATAAAGTATAGCTTGTCAATGTCCTTTCTAAAATATAGCACTCTGAATTGAACAGAAATGCTTCAGATGTGTTCTGACCAAGGCAGAGTAGAATTTTCTGCATAGCCAGCCATTTCTGAAGTGAATACCCTGTTTAAAATGTCAAGTTTTTGGTGTATAGGAAAAATAATTTTCACATTCTACAAATAACATTTTGGTATTCTTCTACTAAGTTAACAAATGGTTAGTACTGGAATGCTAACCATGGAAGATCCTCTTGGAAAACACATGATTGATGGTTGAACTTGCCCACAAACCACTGGTCTGTAACACTAAAGGATAAACAAATGGGGGTGATGAAACCCATATGATGGAGCCAACCATGACCAAAGATGATAAAGCACCACATCCCAATGGAAAGCATAGCTTCAGCATATCATATTAACTCTCATTTCTTAGAACTAGAGTGAAAAAGTGATAATGAAAGAGTTATACTGCTCAGAAGTGACATTTGTACATCAGTCTAAAGTCTTTTATAATATTTTTGATTTCCTGAAATAGATATATTAGATGTTTCAGAATCATGTTTATCCTGTGATTTAGTTCTAATTCTCTTAATATAGATGACAAGTTATGGAACCTGTCATAGTTCTGGTTTCAAAATTCTGATAAAACTGTATTTCTGGTTTCAAAATCCCAATAAAACTGTAAGAAGAGGTTTCAGACTTCTGCAATAAATATTTTTAGTATATTTTCTTCTATACATTTATTTTGCCATGGAAAAAGACAAGCAATATGCTACAGGACTGAAACAGTTTTTCCTTGCCTCTAACACCTTACTTTCTGGCAATAGCAATTTGCTGTCATCCCACCCCATTCTAAATTGCAGCTTCTTGGAGTATTGAATAATGTTTTAAATTTCATTTGTTACTTTTTGTTTGTTAAAAATGAATTGGTAGTGTAAGAGTAAGTAACTGATAGATTTGTTTAATATTTCTGCCTCATATTTTCTACTTCTCTTGTGCATTTATGACTAATTGTGTCAAGGAATTCCTTCCTTATATGAGGGTTCACATAATGCCTTTTCTTGCCCTGAAGGAGCACTGCTGGAGTTCAAATAACTAATCAAAATTTGGAATCCTACAGGAGGTTAACATTTAACCTCATTTGTATTATTGTTACTTATCTAGAAGAAGTAAAGCTAAGAAGCCTAGGAGGCTACCTGATTTTTATATCGGAATGGAACAACGATTTTTAACCAAGAAGAATCTGATCCATTAAGCTATAACCAAAAGTTCCACATTTCTTATATGTAGTTGCTTCAAATATTCTCTGATGTTAGCTATTAAGAATCAGTTATATATTGATATTAGTACATGTAAATTAGTAATATAAAATTGGAATATGACCTTGACTATCAAAAAGTAGTGGACTATGAACATTCACACAGGAGCCTCCTATATATAAAAGGGATGTAATTTACATAGAAACTGAACATCCCAAGATAGTTTAAAGCCAACGACTTACACGTTGGTGTTTTTCAAATGCCATTCTGATAATCAAAAGGTAAATATACACAAAGAAGTCAGGACTTTCTGGAAAGAGATGCCTACTTGTGGGTTTCTGTAAAATACACTCCTATTCAGAACAGTCAGTTTATTCAATCTGAATGACTGAAATTAATGTTTTATCCATTCTTTTGTTTTTGTGTTCAAAAGAGAATAGTGCAATAAAATAAGCCTTAGATTTAGATTGGAGTATGTTTCTTGTATATACATAGTTATTTGCATTTTGTCCTCCCCTTTGGAATGTGAGTTTTTTGATGGGAGAGACTGTGTTTGGGTATTTATTTGTATTCTGAGCTTATAGCTTAGTGGTAAGGATGTAGTAAATGTTGAATAAATGCTTGTTGACTGATACTCAGTAGCACTATATTACTGGTTTTTTTTCAGGGTTTAAGGCTAAACCAGATAAGGTGGGATAATATTACAGTTCTTTTGTAGAGGTTATTAATTTTATTTCTCTATTTCTGAGGAGTGAAAACCACTTCTAATGATCAAAACAAGAATGAAGAAAAAGTGAAGCAAATGGAGTTGAAAATGGGCTAGATATGTTGCTGCATGCTATGCATTCAAAATAAACAAGAGCTCTTTCCAAACATAAAACACCAAAAGGCAACAAAGCTTAATGATAAGGAAACTAAGTAGTAGTTTAGAAAATACATAAATTTTCTATGTATATCAACTCCACCTCCTCTATAAATTAGAGAGAATTCTGCAACAATATGCCGCTGGTGATGCACTTTCGCATGTTATGGAAAAAAAGGGGAGTTCAAAAAGTCCCCAGCCAGAAAGAGGAAGATTGCTTCTTGGGTATGTTGTCCATTAGAAATCAAAGATGTCTGGACTTAGGGGAAATGGTCATGAGTTTGAGCCCCTTCTCCTTGGAGAAATCTAGCCAGTATTTCTAATGAACAGGAAGCAATATATCTCTCCCTTACAACATTACATAATAATTCTAAATATTTTTAATTAAATATTTTTGAGTGTGCATATGTGTAAGTACATACATGTATACACATTCTTTTTAGTGGACTTTGAAAATATAGGCTGTGCCTACATTTGTGACACCTACTGATTTAATTTTTCATTACATTAAGCAATTAACTTTAATTTGGCATCTGTTTATTGAATGTTTGCCATATGTAAAACAATATATCATACACACATATGTATATATTATATGAATCCAGTCTTTGAGAAATTTATAATCTAGTGTGGAAGGTCTGACAAGTTCACAAGTAACTTTAAAATAGAATATGTGTAAGGTAAGACAAGTGCAGATAAATTTCTTACAGGCATCCAGAGGAGAAAAAGAGCACATCTGGTAGAGTGAAGGATTCCTAGAAGGGGGCACTTGAGTCCCATAGGCCTACAGAATGAGAGGGATCGTTACCTTGGGTGTTCTAGGAAGAGGTAGGAGTGTGAGAAAAGACAAAAAAGGAAACTTAAGGGGAGTGTGAGAATAATAAAATCCAAATCACTGAAACATACAATATAAAGATCTGGATAGAAGATGATGATTTGGGAGGAGGGTTCATAAACTCACGAAAAGAGGCAAACATGTTGCAGTTTGCAATGTGGAGGGATATACCTTTATTAGTGGAGTTTTGGATCCTTGATGTACTGAAATACCAGAATGGAGAAACTGAGTACTAAGATTAGGAGAATAGGTTAGGCTTGTATTAAGGAAAATTTTAAAGAACAGGCAGAGAAAATATGTGCTTTCTTAATTAGTTGTGGTAGACCTTTGAGCAGGAGGAATTAAATTATTGTTGCTTCATAAAGGTCATTTTGGAAGTAGTTTGAAGGATGTCTTGTAGGGGATAAGGGATGTATTAGAAGGCTATTTCAATGGCCCAGGAAGAAATGAAAGCCTCAAGTCAGTGTCCTCAACTGGTTATAATGGTTGGAGGCAGCTCTAATATCAGCACTCTCTTAGTTCAGGTTCTTTGGATGTTGTGAGGACAAAAGGTATTCTAACATAGCAAAGATCCATAACAAGGATGTAGAGGCTTAGCTTCTCTGGGTGTGGCTCTTTGTGTCTCCTTATGGAAATGCCTCTGGTCATTAGGACAAGATTTGTTCTAGGAAATGGTGAATCGTGTTTTTTCAGAAATATGTCTAGTCTGAGGGCCTCAACTATCTGTGGTTGGGACTTTTTGTGCCTTTAAGTGACCAAGAAGTTACATGATAGGGGTGGTGCTGGTGGTAGAATCAGGGCCAATCATTTTCTCTGACATAGCTTTGCCTACATGTAGGGAAGATTTATTCTTGCTTAAGGAAGGGCAGGAGGGGCTGTGTCAGGGAAACACTGGTAAATACTAGTCTTATCATATAATAGAACACTTTGTGGGAATGAGTTAGTTTTCTTTTATCTTTAGTATTAGAAAAGGTAGTATTTGGGGTTTA
>JAQQSZ010013725.1:0-11691 GCA_028646595.1 Phalanger gymnotis
TTTTTTCCCTCACTTTTTATGTTTTATGTTTAAATTTGCTGGGTAAGTGATTCTTTGTTGTAATTCTAGCTCCTTTGATCTTTAGAATATCATGTTCCTTGACCTCTGATTCTTTAAGATTGCAGCTTCCAGGTCCAGTGTGATCCTGATTGTGACTCCTTGATATCTGAATTGTTTCTTTCTGACCACTTGTAGTATTTTTTCCTTGACCTGATAGTTCTGAAATTTGGTTATAATGTTTGTTGGAGTTTTTATTTTGGGATCTGTTTCCTGAGGCTATCAGTGGAATTTTTCAATGTCTATTTTGCCTTCTGGTTCATCAGGGCAGTTTTCCTCGACGAATTCTTGAAAGATGTTGTCCTGGTCTTTTTGATTATGGCTTTCAGGTAGTCCAACAATTCTGATCTTTGTCTCTCCTGGATCTATTTTTTGGGTCAGTTGTTCTTCCCATGAGGTATTTTACATTTTGTTCCATTTTTCATTCTTCTGAATTTGTTCGATTTATTCATGATGCCTCATAGAGTCATTAGCTTTTACTTGCCCAGTTCTCACTTTTAAAGTATTGTTTTCCTCAATTACCTTTTGTATGTTTTTTTTCCATTTGGACAATTGTACTCTTTAAAGAGTTGTTTTATTCATTGGACTTTTGCATCTCCTTTTTCATTTGGTCAGTTCTACTTTTTAAGCAGTTTTCCAAGGTGTTGATGCTTTCCCCCATAATTCTCTTGTATCACTCTTACTTATTTTCTTAATTTTTCTTCTATCTCTCTCATATGATTTTGTTTTGTTTTGTTTTTTGGAGGGGAGAAGGCAGGGCAATTGGGGTTAAGTGACTTGCCCAAGGTCACACAGCTAGTAAGTGTGTCAAGTGTCTGAGGCCGGATTTGAACTTAGGTCCTCCTGACTTCAAGGCCAGTGCTCTACTCACTGTGCCACCTAACTGCCCCTCTCATATGATTTTTAAGCTCTTTTTTGAACTTTTCTGTGAGATCTTTCTGGGCTTGAGACCACTTCCCATTTTTCTTTGGGGTTTTACCTATAAGTGTTTTGACATTGTTGTCCTCTTCTGAGTTCATATCTTGATCTTCCTTGGCAGAATAATAACTTTATGTGGTCAGATTCTTTTTTTGTGGTTGTTGCTTTCTGTTCATCCTTTTTTTTTTTGGGGGGGGGTGATATTTCCTTTCTTTTAAATTTGAGTTCTGCTCCCAGAGTGGCAGGGCTACTGTCTTCTGGCTTCTTGTGCTAGTGGCTGCAGGACCTAGCTACGGCTGTACTGATGTTGCCCTGTGGCCTAAAGGGGACCCTCCTGTCAGGTGTGGTGCTAATGTCATGAAGTGGGGGTTGGCTGGTGCTGCTTAAAGTTGTAGAGGTCTGGCAGCTTGCCTGGTACTGAGCTGGGTACGTAATGGTGCATGCTGAGGTGCAGTGGCGTGTTTCTGCATTTCTCACTGGCTACACTGAAGCACATGGAGGTCAAGCCTCTAAAGGTTGCCTGTTGCCCAGGGCTATGATGAAGTACAGATGCCTGTTTGTTTAGGTCCCCATAGGGCTGCTGTAAACCTGTTTGCCTGGGGCTGTGCTAGAGCATGTGGGGGCTAGAGGATTCCTATTTGCCCAGGGCTACCCTGAAGCATGTGGTGGTTCTCCAAGAAAGAGTCTTTCGGTTCCCCTGGATAAGGCACATTGGGGTCCTGGTGTTGGTGTTTGCTGTTATACCATGCTAGGGCTCAGGATCTCCCACTGGTTTGCTGAGATGGGGCTTGCTGCTGGCTTGTTAAGATGCTTCTCATCCTGGGCTGTGCTCCTTTTTTCACCTGAGTGAGATGAACCTTTCTTGCTGATCTTCCAAGTTCTTTGGCTAAAAGATTGTTTTACTCCATCTTTTTGCTGGTTCTGCTATTCCAGGATTTGTTTGGGCACTCTATTTTATGGCTATTTGGAGGTATGGGGTAGTTGCAGTGGCTTACTGCTTACTTTACCATCTTGGCTCCTGGAAGTGTCTCTTTATCATTTTCTCTTTACGTAATAAGGGTACCAGTGTAGTAATGAAGTATCCATCACTTATCCCTTGAGTCACCATTGGAATAGTGTATCTTCTTATTTTTGATTTTTATTTCACAATAAGCTGCATTTTTCATTCTAAATCTTTTTTAGAGTTCTGTTTGTACTGCATTATAGCCTTCTCTCACCCCTTGTGCACTTTCCACTGACCTCAGGGTAATGCTCATTTCTAATTCTTTGGAATCCATCCTATTCTACAACTTGACCTACATGCAATATTGGTAGCAAATTCATATTGGAAAGATGGGTCCTTGTTTCAGGTGGGGTTTGTCATTAAAATAGCTTTAAAATTTCCCAAGGAAAATATCAGCCACATCCCCACTTCTTTTGATTGTGAGCTCACCATGTTCATTGGCAGCTATTATGATATTTAGTGGAAAAGGAATTTCATCATATGTTATATACATTTTGGAACACCTACAGACAAGAAAAATTGGAAAAGACTTTCCTTAGCTGTAAAATGAGCAATTTTCTGCCTTCCCTCCATTCCCCGTCCCCCATGCCCCATGTACATGAATGAAATACTCAGAAAATCCTGAATCCAAATGAAGCATTTACACCTGGTTCCTAGGCTTTGTTGTAAGGCATGATTTAGCCACATACAGTTACCATTGACATCTGCCCCTCAGTGTATTCTCTAAATCCCATTAATTTTAATTACTTTATCAAGCTTTGTGAACAATTTAAATAAACATTGAGTGATGAATAAAACAAGCTATTAATAGCAATATCATAATTCAAAGAGATTTAAAAGGCATTGCATTTGCTTAAAGTTTCCATACTGTATTGTCAAACTTTAAATCATAGTAAATATTCCACAGAAACAATAGGTAATTAGTTTGAGAAATGCTCTAATGTTAATTTATGAATATATCTTTGAAGGTGAGGATACTTTCTAAATAATTAGTTCAGTGTTATCACATTCACTTTACCCATGATGCCTGGTACTCCTGTAGATTCAGATAGCTCCTTGTTTGTGAAAGAGCTTATATAATGTTATTCTTTGGTATTCCATAAGAAATAGCATGGAAGAAGACACTAAGGGATTGAAATGAGAGGCCCTGGGTTTTAATTTGGATTTTCCTGCTCTTGTTCAAGCCTTTTCAAGATCTTTGACTTTGGCAAAGTCCTAAGACTTTTGTCTTTTCCTTCATTTGTAAAGTGAAGAAGAAAATATTTAATGACCTTGTCATTTTCCTGTTCTACCTACACCAAGAGGACAGATGTTGGCAAACTGCTTGGGTGATAGTCTAGGGGCATCAGGTAAGATGTGTTTCCCTCAAATGCATGTCCCCATGATCACTAACTAGATAAAGCAATATGAATATGACCTTCTCATTGGAGTATCTGTGAAGCAAAAAAAATACCCCAAAACCAAAGTTCTTAGCTATATAATAATTAGAGTTTATAGAATTGTGGCAGCAGTCTGTTTAAAAACAATAATTTATTTTTATATCGTGATTTAAGCCTATATAGCACTGTCTTCATGGGTCCAGTTGAGGAAAACCAAGTTAAGTTATATTCCATTTATTCTCACATAGATTAAATGTGGGAGCTGAGATTTATATCCAGGTCTTCACACACAAAGTCTCAGGTTAGAAATCAAGGAGAAAAGCAGATTCAAAGTGGAGACACCAAGTAAGAAGACAGAGAATAATTCAATTCTTGGTTAAAGCAGTTGAAGACCACCTCTCCACTATTTACTTTTCCATCACCCTTTGGGTGATGACCATGAATTCTTCATAGACAGGAGTGTGTAATGACTTACAGTCAAATAATATCTCTGAAATATTGTTATTCAAAATGTGGGCCTTTCTTTCAGGGAGAAAATTGGGATCATTAAAAGAGCTTTACGAAATAAATGCCATTGACTTATCCCAATGGCCAAGCTGCTAAGGAAATTGTGGTGCATGATGTAATGTAATGGAACATTATGTAATGGAATGGAACATTATCCTAATAAAAAATGATGAATGTGTGAAAAAATGGAAAAGGATCTACATGTATAAAAATATTTATAGTAGCTCTTTCTGTGATGGCAAAGAATTGAAAACCGAAGGGATGCCCACTAATTGGGGAATGGTCCAACATGTGGTATATGATTATGATGGAATACTATTGTTTTATAGGAAATGGCAAGCAGGTGGATTTCGGAAAAATCTGAAAAGACTTGCATGAACTGATGCTGAATGAAATGAGCAAAACCAGGAGCACACTGTACACAGTAACAGCAACATTGTGTGATGATCACTATGATTGACTGAGCTCTTCTCAGCAATATAATAATCCAAGAAACTTCTAAGACTGAGAGGGAAAATTCTATCCACATCCAGAGAAAGAACTATGGAGTCTGAATGAAGATTGAAGCATTTTTTGTGGCTTTTCACTTTTGTTCTGTTTCTTCTTTCACAACATGACTAATGTAGAGATAAGTTTACATGATTTTATATGTATAACCCATATCAGATAGCTTGCCATCTTGGAGGGAGTGGCAGAATAGGAGAGAGGAAGTGAGAAAAAATTTTAAATTCAAAATTTTATAAAAATGAATGTTGAAAACTATCTTTACATGTAACTGGTAAAATAATTTTACCCAAAAAATTTACCAAAAAATAAATGAATAAAAAAATTTGATAAAAAATGAATTATATCAATAAGGAGGATGGGAGATATTGAATATGAACTGATGCAATGTGAAGTAGACAGAACAAATGACAATAATATACATAATTGCTATAATAATGCAAATTGAAAGAACAATAAAACTATTGAGACAGTGCTGTGAAATTGCTTGCCCCAAGGAATAAATATGGGAAGAGAGTGACCCTTGCTTTTTTTGAAGGGATAGGGAACTAAAGAGAAGAGACCCTACTTATACATCAGTTAGATCTTTTGGATATTTTCATCATTTTTAATGAAGTTTTCTTCTCTTAAATTCTTTTAAAAATAAGATGGCATGTAAAATACTTTGAAAACCTTATAGTGCTATATAAATGCTGGCTATTTGACCTCTTTTCTTTTAACAAGGGAAAAATTATTTGGGAGGAGATGGAGGAAAATAAAAACAGAAAAAGTATACAACAAAAATAGATATCAGTTAATCTTTCTAATTAAAAAGAATTGTGCAATATTTTCAAAGTCCAGCTTTTTATCCTCCTGTTTAATTTTCGGTGTAATCCCTCAGTACCCATTTGCAACTGGCTCTCAAGTTTTGTTGTGGTTGTTGTTTAGTGATTTTTCAGTCGTGTTCAACTCTCCATGACCACTTTTAGGGGGTTTTCTTTGCATAGGTACTGGAGCGGGTTGCCAATTTCATTCTCTAGGTCATTTTATGGATGAGGAACTGAGGCAAACAGGGTGAAGTGACTTGTCCAGGGACACACAAATAGTAAGTATTTGAACTCATAAAGATTAGTTTTCCTGATTCCAAGCCCACTGTGCCACCTATTAACCAGCCTTTATTAAGAATGTACAGTGTTCCAGGAGCTATTCTAATCTCTGCACATAGAAAGATGGAAAAAAATCCTTCTTATCTCAAAGTGTTTACCATCTAATGGGAGACACACACGTGCATATCTATATGCATATGTAAAGGCATATATTACATATATATCTCCTGCTACATATGTATGTGTGTGTGTATATATATATATATATATATATCCCTCTAAGTTTACCTCCAATTTATCATCCATATCCATTTCTATATATAGATAACTACATGATAAATTAGAGATAATTGTAGAGAGAAAGTACTAGCATTGAAGAGGATCAGGAAAGCTTTCTTGCAGGAAATGCTATTCTAATTAGGAGTTGAAGGAAGCCAGGAAGATCAGCTGAAAGAAATGAAGAAAGAGGGCATGTCAGGCATAAGGAACAGCCAATAAAAATACATGGAGATTGGAGATGGAGTGTCTTGTGCAAGGAACAGCAGAGATGGTTATCAATTGAATAAGAATATGTGTGGATGGGGAGTCAGTGTTAGAAGTCTGGAAAGGTAGAAAGAGGCCAAATTATGAAGGTCTTTAAATTGTGGTGGTTTTTATATTGATCCAGGAGGCAATAGGTAGCCACTGGCATTCGTTGAATAGTGGGATAACATGGTCAAACCTGCAATTTTGAAAGATCAATTAGACATCTGAGTGGAGGAATGACTTGTACAGAGAGAATCAAGATACAAAAACCAATCAACAGGCTCTTTCAATAGTCCAAGTATTTGCAGATGGGGAATTATACCAAGATGGTGGCAGTATCTAAGGAGGGAAGAGGGCATATAAAAAGGATAGAATCCAGAGGATTTGGCAACAGATTAAATATGGGCTGGCAGGATGAGACAGAATGAGTCCAAAATTACATCTAGATTGTGAGTGTGGATGAATGGGAAAATAGCACCCTTGCTGAGTAACAGAAAGTTGCGAAGAGGGGAGGTTTTGGTGTGGGGAGGTGGAGATAATGAATTCAGAACTACACACATTGTGTATGTAGAAAGTGCTCAAAAATGCTGGTGTACTGATAATACACATTTTACTGAATGTCTGGGTCATGAATCAGCAAACCAAGGCTTATGGGCCAAAGGCTCTCATGCATTTTTTATGTGGCAAGAAAGCAAATAGTGTACACATGTATGTATGTGTGTATGTCTGTATATGTGTGTATATACATACACATACATATATAATTTTATTTAAAATGTTAAAAAATAGCTAAGTACCAAAACAGAGTCAGATTTGCCCCCTGAATGGTAGTTTATCAACCTTGGGTTTAGGCAGTAGTATCAAGGATAGGTAGTAAATCTTATAAAAGTGAATGTTGAAAACTTTCTTTACGTGTAATTGGACAAAAAGAAAATGCTATTAAAAAAGAATAGAATGGGTAGTAGTATAAAGAATTAGCTTAATCAGAGGCTTCCTAGAAAATTGGGTGAGTTCTTCTTTAAAAAGGAATTGACTTTTAAAGTAATCAAAGCAAATTGGGCCTAATGGAGTATGTTTAGTGTGAAATCTCGATTTTATCTTCCCAAGACAAGGAGTATTTTCACTTTGCAAACAGAACATGGAATCAAGCTTACTCACCCTACAGCAATGTCAATACAAATGCTGAGTGAATTTGTGAGTTGCCAGAACATTATAGCAATAGGGCACACTGCACTGCTTCACTTGAACCACAACACTATAATTGAAAGCAAGTAAAAGCAACTTTAGTAGTATTAGAACACATCAGACTGAATGAGGGAAAAGTAATTATACAGATTCTCCATGTATTTACACTCTCATAACTGAGATGGGTTTTAAGGGGTGTGCGATAGTTTCCCAAGAACAAAATAATTGAAGTGTGTATCTATTGGCCTGAGGCAAGAGGATTATCTACCTTATAGATGTCTATCGGGGGTCAAGAACTCTATAATGGGAACAGTTTTCTCCTTACATATACAATTGCAAACTCTTCATATGTATGACATTTATGGACCCAAAACACTCCTTATATTTGAAAGGAAAAATGATTACAGTCAATGCTTCCATTTACTGAATTAAGATTATATCACAGATACCAGACATTTCTTTCAAACACCTTTTAGAATTGCTTGCCTGGATTTAATTTGTCAGTATTTTAATTGTTGAGACTGTGACTCCTTTTATTATATGAGCAGGAAGAAAAATCTGTGTTTAGGACAGTAAACATTTCACATTTATTTGTACATTTTTTTGTTTTTGTTTTTAATTGTGCTATCCAAGTCAGGCCGTTTTAATAATTTTTGATATAAATCTTCTCATATAAAAAATCTAGTAGTCTTCCAATTGTATGTCGATGGGCCATAGGAACATAAACCTGGATCTTGAAAAACCCTTAGAGATTATGTAGTCCAACTTGTTCACTTTATGGCTGAGGAAACCGAGTACAGAAAGGTTGTGACATGCCTAATATCCCACAGAGGGATAAGTGGCAGAACATGGATTCAAAATTAGTACCTTTGACTCCCAATGCAGTGCTCTTTCTGTTGCCCAGGATGCCTCTCATGCCATTTATTATGAAATCAGATGTTGCCATTGACTAAAACGTAGAGCTGGTGGCCAAACACTCAAGGCTCTGGACTTGGACTGGGTCTTATTTTAGGATAATCTGCCAAATCTTATTTCTCTTGTTCGCTTTGTCCCTATCTAGGTTGTTTGTGTAAAAGATAGGGTTTGTGAACATAAAAAAGGGGTCAATGGCAATTAAAAAGGTTCAAGGGATGTAGTTTATGGGTAATTTAATCCTTTTATTAATAAGGCCTGCACATTATTATTAAAGGGGTGGTCATTTGGCTCTCTCTCTTAGATCAAAGACAATCATGGCAGGGGGCTCAGAGCTTATGTGTTATTTCTTTTTGGAAGAGGAGAGACAATTTGATTGGTTAACACAAAAGGGGATGAGCTATATTAAAATGAGGGGCTAAAAGTGACATCACGTCACCCTTGAACAGAGAAACTATCTCTATATTCAGACCACCCCAAGCCTTGGGTTATCTAAACAAAAGGATTTGTCTCCATTCAAAGTTGATTGAATGGAATTCACTTGAGACTAGAGATTCCTTTTAGGTCTCATTTGGTCAGATAGAGAAGTTAATTTCATCTCATTGTCAGTAATGTCCTCCAAGAAAATGAACTTTTATAATGATGACTTTAGAAAAGGGAGTAATTCTGGATCTCCCCAAGTCATTGGTTATTAATAATCATTTCTCTCAGTCACAATGAACATGACTTCATCGAGAATAACCACGTACTGCCTTTTTTTGTTAAGGGTGCTTGTCAATTGGGAGTAACCTTGCAAATATAATTTATGTAGATTTAAGCAAACTTTTGATAAATTATCTTACACTGTTTTTATGGGAAATATTGAAAATATTGCCTAGGTTATATTGCCATTAGCTATGAAACTGATGAAATGGTCAATCTCAATGAGTACTCATTAATTTTTTGATATTAATATATAAGCAATTCCCATTCTAGTGGTGTCAGACTTACAGATTGAATTCCTTATGGCTCCCACAAATTTACTCATCAGAGGCACAACATAACTGGAAAGTGTTTGACAAAATAAAAAAAATACAATACAATAATATGTTAATTCGTCATTTCCTAAGTCTATATGTTGCCACAGGGATCCCTTTCTACTTGAATTCAACACCACTTCCCTAATAAATTGTCGCAGGTTTCCATTTTTGGACATGTGTATTGTTGAACATGTTTATCAATGGCTTGAGGTAGCATTTTAGGACAGTCATCAACAAAGTGAAGCATATACATAGAATTGTAACCAGCATAGTCAAGGAACATAAATCCATGACTATGTGGACTAGATAAGAAACTGTGGGTATTTTGCAAGGAAAAGAAAGACTTAAGGGAAAAAATGATATGTGTGTATGTATATGTGTATATATACACATATGTATTATATACACACATACATATATATGTATTTTTTTTCCTGAAATCTTTTATTTTTATGAATAGGGTAGATTAAATTTGTTTTGCTTGGCTTTGATGAGCGAGACTCATAGCACTATGCAGAGTTTTCAGAGGGGGTAGATTTTGTCTCAATATAAAGAAAAAAAAATGCCTTACTAATAATTAGAGATCTCCCAAGGTCAGATAGGGTTCCTAAATAATAATGAGTTTCCCATTTCTGGAGGTCTTCAAGTGGATGCTTCATGACCACATGTAAAGATGTTATGAAGGGATTCCTGCTTGAGATTGAACTAGATGATCTCCAACTTCCTTCCATCTCTGATTCTATTATTTAAATATGACATCATAATACAAACACTTAATTGACTAACAATAGCTTATTGATTCAATAAGCATTGGTTAGGTACATATTATAAGTCGGTTGCTGCATTAACCAGTAGCGTCACAAAACCGAAACAAAATAGTTCTTGCCTTAACAAGTTTGTATTCCATGGTGAAATAGTATGTACATAGACAAATTAATATAAAAAACTAAAAAAAAATGACAAATTTTTGGTAGGATAGTGGACTAACAACCATTTTGGAAATTCTTCAAGGGCAGAGCTGATCAAAATCTTTTATGTAAAACTCCCCAGATAGAACATAACATATCTGCCTGCCATAAGGCAGTCAATAAATGTTAATTAATGGCAATCATATTGCTATGACTAAAACATAGCCCTGGGATTAGGGGAACAATCACACCTAGTAAGTATGCCAGCAGATGCTAAAATAATTTTTGAGGTGAATGGAAAGGGCCAATCAAACACAAGGTAAACAGTGAAAACTTTCAAGGGTGTGTTAGTCTGTAGATATGTACTTCATGTAGTATAAGCTGAAGTGGAAATGTTTATGTTTGTAATATTCGATGGGCGACATAGACATTTCCAGTAACATGGGGAAGATATGACTTATTAAATTGGGAGACTCTGAAAGTAGGTGTGGTTCTTCACCTGCAGACCATGTAATGTTATAAATCTTTAGAACTGGTTAGGTGTTAACTTTTCCTATCCAATGCCTAATATTTAAAATTTACAAATGGGAGAGTTAATAACAAGTGATTGCCTATTTGCTAGCACTGCATGGAGAAGGTATGGTTTCTGACATTTTTACCAGCCTTCAAAGCTCTTGGTTCTAATCGATCACTCTAAAAGCTATCCTTCTCAGTGTCTGTGTTGTCTCCTGTCTCAATGACTTTCAAATTATCTTTCATCTTGAGCAATTTGCACATTATTCTACACCTCAGAATATAATTTCAATCACAGAAAGCCTGTCACATCTCTGGTTCAGATCTATAATCACAGAAAATGTGTGTGTGCACTCAACCACATGTGTACATGTGTTTGTATGGTGGAGACGTCATCAAATATTTTTTTTGCCCTTGAATCAGTTGACAGTGATCTTCTGCTGCTATTTTGCATACATCAAACCTGGCAAAGATGAAAAATAGCTTTGAGTTTTAACTACAGATCTGAGAAGTTTGATGCTTCCTGGGAGTCCCTCGAATTATAATTGACACAACTTTGTTAAATGGTGATTGCAAGTAGGTCAGTAAAAGTCAGGCTATTGGATTTTGGAAACTGTGTGTTGCATAATATTATAATTATAATATATAATATAATGTTATTTATATAAATAATTATAATATAAAATTACCATTAATATTGATCCTCTCCATGTCTCTCTCTCTTTCTTTTCTCCCTGGATTTAATCATTCTTTCACTGGATTTTATTCTGCATATGAAACTAGAAGATCTTGGATGAGATAAGACTTTCATGATATTAATTCAATTTTGATGATGACTGGATGGGAGTTATAAAGCTTAGCATCTTGCAGTCCACAGCTACAACTCCTACTTTTCCCTATTTCCACACAGATATATTTGTAGGTGATGCTAGAAAACCATGAGAATTGACTTAATAAATTGCTGGCTTCTCTTAAATCCACAGAGTTGGCAGGGATCAAAGGATCATGGCTTAAAGCTGGACAGCACCTTGGAGGTTATCTAGTTTTATGTCTATACAAATTATGAATACTCTCTAAGTCATTCTGACAAGTGGCTATGTAGTAGGAAGGCCGAATTTATGATCTCAAATATAATCATGTATATGTTTGAATGGTCCGAAATCGCAAGGTATGAGA
>JAQQSZ010013726.1:0-11690 GCA_028646595.1 Phalanger gymnotis
GCAACGTTTTAACCCATTGAAGTCAAGGGTGGACGAAACAAATCAACCTTGCAAATTTCCTGAAAGAGAAAATTCTTAACTCCATCACCAAGTGCAGTAAACGCAAACTCTGTAGCTCTGGCAATGCCTTGAATCAAAGAAAACCAAACAAGTAATCAACCTATCTCTTATCTACTATTTTACTTTGACCCATAGGCTCCTGTGGAAGGTTGACTTCCATGGACCTCAACAGAAATCATCAGTAGCTTCATGTGTCTCAGGATACTGCTTTACCTGCCTGCTTTCAATACATCAAATGCATTACCTTGTGTTTCTTGAGCTTTCTGTTGGATTTACCTTCAGATATATGTTTTAACCTATTGAAGTGGAGGGTGTACAAAACAAATCAACCTTGCAAATTTCCTGAAAAAGAAAATTCTTAACTCCATCAATAAATGGAATAAGCTTCAGACTCTGTAGCTATAGCATGCACCGAATCCAACAAAACCAAATAAGTAATGGACATATCTCTCAGCTACTATTTTACTTCAGCCCGTATATGGAAAGTTTATTTCCATGGACCTCAACAGAAATCATCAATAGCCTCATGTTTCTCAGGATACTGCTTTACCTGCCTTCTTTCTATACATCAAATGCATTATCTTATTTTTCTTGAGCTTTCTGTTGCATTTATCTTCAGATATATGTTTTATCCCATTGAAGGTAAGGGTGAACCCAACAAATCACCTTTTAAAAATTCCCTGAAGGAGAAAATTCATAACTTCACCAACACATGCAGAAAGCTCCAGACTCTAAGTATAGCAATGCACTGCAGCAGCAGCAGCAGCAACAACGAGGCACTCCTGAGGCATGGCCAGAGGTTAATGTTGCTGTTGCTCCTCCTGGTGTTGGTGCTCATGCTACTGACCTCTGTCACCAACAGAGATACAGATACTGGCAGACAGACAGACAGACACACACACACACACACACACACACACACACACGTACACATATACAAAAACACACACAACAGGGAGACCTGCAAAGGTTTAGACCTTGGTTAACATTTCTGTCCATTGAGACGACCTGTAGACAGTAGCAGACTTTTCAAGATTCTTCTTCCCCTCCTCCTTCATTTTTTGAACCAGAGAACAAAGATATCTTTGTGGCATTGAACTCTTCTGCCCTGTATTGCCTTCTCTCTCCTTCCTCCTTTCTCCCTATTTCCTTGATCCCATCCTGGATGGTGTGCCTGCCTCCCTGACTGACTGCCCAGCTGCCCTTCCCAGCCGACCAAAGTTGGTAAAGTTTCCCTACTGGCAGTGTGAATTGACCCTCGTCATAACATGCAATAATCCATTTTCCTTGCTGTCCCTAGGTCTTTTCCACCACTCCTCACCAGATCCAGACAGGCCAGCCAAGGAGTTCAGTGAGTAGCTGGCTGGCTGGCGACATGTGCTGGGAACCTTCCCTGCATAGATGGGTTTTGGACACCATGGACAGCCTGCTCATCCAAGAGCCAACCCTAGCCTTCAGAGTTCCTTCCTCTCCTTCTGGCATTTTTCCCTTCCAGAGGACAGTATCAGTAGCAGTAGCCAGAAAAGCAGCAGGAGCAGTATTAAAGGTCACCAGGAGACATGGTCCCCAGGATGCTTGGCCCCAGAGGCCTGGCCCCTTGAGGCTGCTGTTGCTTCTGCCTCTGTGTTGCTGCTACTGATGTTACTGACCTCTGACACCCACAGAGACACAGAGACAGACAGACAGACACACACACACACACAAAGACACACAGAGACACAGAGACAGACACACACACACAAAGACACACAGAGACACAAACAGAGAAACACTGGTAGGCATGCAAACATTTTGGCTTGGGTAATATTTTTGTCCCCTGACACAACATATGATCTGTAGTAGGCTTTTCAAGGTTCATCTCCACCTCCTCTTTCATTCTTTGAACCAGAGAACCCAGATAACATTATGGCATTGAACTCTTCTTCCCTGTATTTTCCTTCTTACCCCTCCATCCTTTCTCCTTATTTACCTTACCCCTTCCTAGATGGTATGGCTGGCCCCTGACTGCCAAGCTGCCTTTCCCAACTAGCCAAAGTGGGAAAAGTTTATCTACTGGCAGGGGTAATGGCCCCTCTTACAGACATTCAACAATCTCCTTTCTTTGCTGTCCCTAGGTCTTCTGCACCACTACTCACCATGTTTCAGGTAGGCCTGCAAAGTAGTTCACTGAGAATCTGGTTGGATGGTTACATGTGCTGGGGCCCAACCATGCATAGATGGATTTTGAGAGCTGGAGAACAGCCTTCCCAACCAAGGCTTATCCTTGGTCTTAAGGGATCCTTCCTCTCCTTCTGGCCTTTTCCCCATCCAGAAGTCAGTATAAATAGCAGCAGCAGAGACAACAACAAAAAGAGTGGCTCCAGGAGGCTTGACCCCGAAACACATGGCTCTTGGAGAATGACCCAATGCAAAAGAAAGCTCCAGAAACAAGAGATGATGCATTATAATGAATTGAAAGTAGGCAGGTAAAGTGGTATCCTGAGTAACATGAGGATTTTGATGACTTCTGTTGAGTTCCATTGAACTACAACTTCCATATAATTCTATGGTCCAAGGTAATATGTTAGATATGGGATTTGCTCATTACTTCCTTGGTTTCCTTGGATTCAATGCATTGTTATAGCTAGAGAGTCTGGAGCTTTCTGCATTTTTTTGGTTAAATTAAGATTTTTCTCTTTCAGGGAATTTGCAAAGTTGATTTGTTTGAACCACCCTTGATTTCAATTTGACAAAAGGTATATTTGAAGATAAATCTAACAGAAAGCTCAAGAAATAGAAGATAATGAAATAGATGAAGAGAAAAGAGATAAGAAAAGTTTTATCCCGAGAAACATGAAGCTACTTATGATTTCTGTTTAGTTATATTGAAGTACACCTTCCATATAATTGTAATGTCAAAGTAAATGTTTGATATAGAATTTGCTCTTTACTTCCTTGGTTTACTGAAATAGAATGCATTGCTCTGTGTAGAAGACATGGAGCTTTGTGCATTTGGTGGTGAAGTTAAGAGTTTTCTCTTTCAGAGAGTTTGCAAAGTTGATTTCTTTCATCCCCCATTGCCCTCAATAGGATAAAAGGTATATCTGTACATAAATCCAAGAGAAAACTAAGGAAACACAAGATAATGCAATAGATGAAGAGATTGTAGATAGATATATCTGTATGCAGAGCAGCTTACAGCTAGTCATGATTACTGTTGAATTTCATTGAAATAAACCTTCCATTATATCCTATGGGAAAAGGCACAATGTTAGATATGGGATTTGCTCTTCATTGGCTTGGTTTACTTAAATGGAATGCAATGTTATGTGTAGAGTATATAGAGCTTTCTGCATTTGGTGGTGAAGTTAAGAGTTTTTTCCTTCAGGGAATTTGCAAAGTCGATATCTTTCATCCCCCTTTGACTTCAAGGGGATAAAAGGTATATTTCTAGATAAACCCAAGCAGATAAAACTGTATGCAGAGCAGCTTCAAGCTAGTTATAATTACTGTTGAGTTTCATTGAAATAAACCTTCCATGTTCTCCTATGGAAAAGGCACAATATTACATATTGAATTTCCTCTTACTTGCTTGGTATACTTGGATGGAAGGCACTGCTATGTGTAGAGAATAAGACACTTTCTGTATTTGGTGGTGAACTCTTTCAGGGAATTTACAAAGTTAACTTGTTTCGTCCCCCACTTACTTGAATGGGATAAAAGGTATATCTGTAGACAAATCCAAGACAAAACTAAGGAAACACAAGATAATGCATTAGATGAAGAGAAAGTAGGCAGATTAAGCTGTATGCAGAGCAGCTTCAAGCTAGTCATGATTACTGTTGAGTATCATTGGAATAAACTTTCCATGTTATCCTAAGGGAAAAGGCATAATGTTAGATATGGAATATGCTCTTTACTTGCTTGGTTTACTTAAATGTAATGCAATGCAATGTACAGAGGATATGGAGCTTTGTGCATTTGGTGGTACAGTAACAAGTTTTCTCTTTCAGGGAATATGCAAATTTGATTTGTTTCATCCAACTTTGACTTCAATGGGATAAAAGATATATCTGTAGATAAATCCAAGAGAAAACTCAGGCAACACAAGCTAATGCATGAGATGAAGACAAAATAGGTAGATAAAGCTGTATGCAGAGCACCTTCAAGCTAGTCATGATTACTGCTGAGTTTCATTGAAATAAACCTTCCATGATATCCTATGGGAAAAGGCACAATATTAGATATGGGATTTGCTCTTTATTTGCTTAGTTTACTTCGATGGAGTGCACTGTTATTTGTAGAGTATAAGGGGCTTCCTGCATTTGGTGGTGAAGTTAAAAGTTTTCTCTTTCAAAAAATTTGCAAAGTTGATTTGTTTCATCCCCCACTGACTTCAATGGGATAAAAGGTATATCTGTAGATAAATCCAAGAGAAAACTAAGGAAACACAAATATTGCATTAGATGAAGTGATAGTAGGTAGATAAAGCTGTATGCAGAGCAGCTTCAAGATAGTCATGATTACTGTTGAGATTCATTGAGTTAAACTTTCAATATTATCCTGTGGAAAAAGGCACTATGTGAGATATGGGATTTGCTCTTTACTTGCTTGGTTAACTTAAATAGAATAAACTGCTATGTGTAGAGTTTAAGGAGCTTTCTGCTATTTGTGGTGAAGTTAAGGGTTTTCTCTTTCAAGAAATTTGCATATTTAATATGTTTCATCCCCCATTGACTTCGATGCCATAAAATGTATATCCGAGTATAAATCCAACCGAAAACTCAAGAAACTCAAGCAAATGCATTAGATGAAGAGAAAGCAGGCAGATAAAGCTGTATGCAGAGAGTCTTCAAGCTTGTCCTTATTACTGTTGAGTTTCATTGAATTAAACCTTCCATATTATCCTAAGGGAAAAGGCACAATGTTAGATATGGGAATAGCTCTTTACTTACTTGGTTTACTTGGATGGAATGCATGGCTATTTCTAGAACATATGGAGCTTTCTGCATTTGCTGGTGAAGTTAAGAGTTTTCTCTTTCAGGGAATTTGCAAAGTTGATTTGTTTTGTCCCGCATTGACTTCACTGGGAAAAAAGTTATATCTGAAGATAAATCCAAGAGAAAATTCAGGAAACACAAAAGAATGCATAAAATGAACAGAAAGAGGGCAGATAAAGCTGTATGCAGAGTAGCTTCCATGTAGTCATGATTACTGTTGAGATTCATTGTATTAAGCCTTCTACATTATCCAAGGGGAAAAGTCACAATATTAGATATGGGATTTGCTCTTTGCTTGCTTGTTTTACTAGAATGGAAGGCATTGCTATGTATAAAGTGTATGGAGTTTCTGCATTTGGTGGTGAAGTTAAGAGTTTTCTCTTTCAGGGAATTTGCAAAGTTCCCATTGACTTACATGGGATAAAAGATGTAACTGAAGATAAATCCAAGAGAAAACTCAGGAAACAGAAGCTAATGCATTAGATAAAGAGAAAGCAGGTAGATAAAGCAGTATGCAGAGCAGCTTCAAATTAGTCATGATTACTATTGAGTTTTATTGAATTAAACCTTCCATGTTATCCTATGGGAAGAAGCACATTATTTGATATGGGATTTCCTCTTTACTTGCTTGGTTAACTTAAATTTAATACATTGCTATATGTAGAGTGTAAGGAGCTTTCTGGATTTGGTGGTGAAGTAAAAAGTTTTTTCTTTCAGGGAATTTGCCAAGTTGATTTATTTTGTCCCCCATTGACTTATATGGGATAAAAGTTATACCTGAAGATAAATCCAAGAGAAAACTCGGGAAACATGAAAGAATGCATAAGATGAAGAGAAAGCAGGTATATCAAGCTGCATGCAGGGTAGCTTTCATGTAGTCATGATTACTGTTGTGTTTCATGGAATTAAACCTTCCATATTATCCAAAGGGAAAAGGCACAATGCTAGATATGGAATTTGCTCTTTACTTGTTTATTTGAATGGAAGGCATTGTTGTGTGTAAAGTGTATGGAGTTTCTGCATTTGGTGAGGAAGTTAAGAGTTTTCTCTTTCAGGTAATTTGCAAAGTTGATTTGTTTCTTCGCCCATTGACTTACATGGGATAAAAGATATATCTGAAGATAAATCCAAGAGAAAACTCAGGAAACACAAGCTAATCCATTAGATAAAGAGAAAGGAGGTAGATAATGCTGTGTTCAGAACAGCCTCAGGCTAGCCATGATTATGGTTGAGTTTAATTGAATTAAACCCACCACATTATCCTAAGGGAAAAGGCACAATGTTAGACATAGGATTAGTTCTTTACTTACTTGGTTTACTTGGATGGAATGGACATCTATTTCTACAATACATGGAGCTTTCTGCACTTGGTGGTGAAGTTAAGAATTTTCTCTTTCAGGGAAATTGCAAAATTGATTTTTTTTTTGTCTCTCATTGACTTCACTGGGAAAAAGTTATATCTGAAGATAAATCCAAGAGAAAACTCGGAAAACATGAAAGAATGTGTAAGATGAAGAGAAATCAGGTAGATAAAGCTTTATGCAGAGTAGCTTCCATGTGGTCATGATTACTGTTGAGTTTCATGGAATTAAACCTTCCATATTGTCTTATAGGAAAAGGCATAATGTTAGATATGGGATTTGCTCTTTGCTTGCTTGGTTTACTTGAATCAAGGCATTGCTATGTATAGTGCGTAGGTAGTTTCTGCATTTGGTGGTGAAGTTAAGAGTTTTCTCTTTCAGGTAGTTTGCAAAGTTGATTTGCTTCATCACCCATAGACTTACATGGGATAAAAGATGTATCGGAAGACAAATCCAAGAGAAAACTCAGGAAATAGAGCTAATGCATCAGATGAAAACAGGTACACAAAACTGTAGGCAGAGCAGCTTCAAGCCAGTCATGACTACTCTTGAGTTTCATTGAATTGAACCTCCCATGTTATCCTATGGGAAGAAGCACATTATTTGATATGGGATTTGCTCTTTACTTGCTTGGTTAACTTAAATTAAATACATTTCTATGCGCAGAATATAAGGAGCTTTCTGCATTTGGTGGTGAAGTTAAGAGTTTTCTCTTTCAGAGAATTTGCAAAGTTGATTTGTTTGCTTCAAAATTGACTTCACTCCGTTAAAATATATATCAGAAGATAAATCCAACAGAAAGCTCATGAAACACAGGATAATGCATTATATGAAAAGCATGTAGGTAGATAAAGTGGTGTCCTGAGCAACCTGGCGCTATTGATGAATTCCTTTGATTTCCATTGAAGTACATCTTCCATACAATTCTATGGGCCAAGATAATATGTTAGATATGGGATTTGACAATTACTTGCTTGCTTTCCTTGAATGCAATGCATTGCTATACCTAGAGAGTCTGGTACTTTCAATATTTTGTTGTGAGGTTAAGACTTTTCTCTTTCAGAGAATTTCCAAAGTTGATTTCTTTGGCCCACCCTTGATTTCAGTATGATAAAAACCATATTTAAAGATAAATCCAATAGAAAGTTCAAAAAATAGAACATAATGAATTAGATGAAGAGAAAGGAGGTAAGTAAATCTGTATGTATGGAGCTTTCTGCATTTGGTGGTGAGGTTTAGTGTTTTATCTCTCAGAGAATTTGCAAAATCGATTTGTTTTCTCCCCATATGTCTTCAATGAGATAAAAGGTATATCTGAAGATAAATCCCAGAGAAAACTCAGGAAACACAAGCTAATGCATTAGATGAAGAGAAAGCCGGCAGATAAAGCTGTATGCAGAGCAGATTCAATCTAGTCGTGATCACTGTTGAGATTCATTGAATTAAAATTTCCATATTATCCTATGGGAAAAGGCCCTATGTTAGATATGAGATTTGCTCTTTACTTGCTTGGTTAAGTTAAATGCTATGTGTAGAGTATAAGGAGCTTTCTCTTTTGGGGTGAAGTAAAGGGTTTTCTCATTCACGGAATTTGCAAAGTAGATGTCTTTTGTCCCCCAGTAACTTCAATGAGATAAAAGTTATATCTGAAGATAAATCCAAGAGAAAACTCAGGAAACAAAAGGTAATGAATTTGATGAAGAGAAAAGAGTTAGATAAAGCTGTATTCAGAGCAGCTTCAAGCTAGCTATGATTATGGTTGAGTTTCATTGAATTAAACCTTCCATATTACACTAAGGGAAAAGGCACTATGGTTGATATGGGATTAGCTCTTTACTTACTTGGTTTACTCGGATGGAATGCACAGCTATTTCTAGAATATGTGGAGCTTTCTGCATTTGCTGGTGAAGTTAAGAGTTTTCTCTTTCAGGGAATTTGCTAAATTGTTTTGTTTTGTCCCCCATTGACTTCATTGGGAAAAATGTTATATCTGAAGATAAATCCAAGAGAAAACTCAAGAAACACTAAAGAATGCATAAGATGAAGAAAAAGCAGGTAGATATAGCCGTATGCAGAGTAGCTTCGATATAGTCATGACTGCTGTTGAGTTTCATTGAATTAAGCCCTCCATATTATCCAAGGGGAAAAGGCACAATGTTAGATATGGGATTTGCTCTTTATTTGCTTGTTTCACTTGAATGGAAGGCATTGCTCTGTATAGAGTATATGGAGTTTCTGCATTTGGTGGTGAAGTTAAGAGTTTTCTCTTTCAGGGAATTTGCAAAGTTGATTTGTTTTGTCCCCCATTGACTTACATGGGATGAAAGATATATCTGAAGATAAATCCAAGAGAAAACTCAGGAAATAGAAGCTAATGCATTAGATGAAGAGAAAGAAGGTACATAAAGCTGTATGCAGAGCAGCTTCCATGTAGTCATGACTACTGTTCAGTTTCATGGAATTACCCTTTCCATATTGTCTTAAATGTTAGATATGGGATTTGCTCTTTACTTGCTTGGTTTACTTCGATGGAATGAATTGCTGTGTGTAGAGTATAAGGAGCTTTCTGCATTTGGTGGGGAAGTTAAGAGTTTTCTCTTTCAGGGAATTTGCAAAGTTGATTTGTATTGTGCACCCTTAACTTCAGTGGGATAAAATGCATATCTGAAGATACATCCAACAGAAAGATCAAGAAACACAGGATAAAGCATTTGAGAAATAGAAAGGAGGCAGGAAAAGCAGTATCCTGATAAATTTGAAGCTATTGATAATTTCTGTTGAGTTCTGTTGAAGTATACTTTCTATATAATCCTATGGGTGAAGGTAAAATGTTAGAAATGAGATTTGCTCATTACTTACTTGGTGTCCTTGGATTCAATCCATTGCCATGCCTAGAGATTCTGGAGCTTTCTTCACTTAGCAGTGAAGTTAAGTCTACTCTCTTTCAGGGAATTTGCAAAGTTGGTTTCTTTGGTCCACCTTAGACTTCTATCAGATAAAATGTATATGTGAAGTTAAAGCAAACAGAAAGTTCAAGAAAGTCAAGACAACAAATTACATGAATAGAAAGCAGGTAGATGAAGCTGTATCCTGTGTAACTTGAAAGCACTGTGTGTTCCATTGAAGTACACATTCCCTATAATACTATGGGCCAAGGTAAAATGATAGATATGGGATTTCCTCACTAATTGCCTGGATTCTGGATTCCAAGCATTGCTATAGCTAGAGGATCTATTGGTTTCTGCATTTGGTATTGAAGTGAAGATTTTTCTTTTTCAGCAAATTTCCAAAGATGATTTCTTTGACCCACTCTTGACTTCAATCAGAAAAACATTCATATGCGATGATAAATCCAACAGAAAGCTCAAGAAACACAAGATAATTATTTGATTTATAGAAAGGAGGCAGGGAAAGCTGTATGCTGAGAAACATGAGGCTATTGATAATTTCTGTTTAGTTCCACTGAAGTAAACCTTCCACATAAGCATAGGGGCCAAAGTAAAATATTATATAAGGGATATATTCATTACTGTTTTGGTTGTCTTGTATTCAATGCATTGCTACAGCTACAGAGTCTGCAGCTTACTGCATTTAGTGATGGAGTTAAGAAATTTCTCTTTCAGGAAATTCACAACATTGATTTCTCTCATCCACTTGACTTCAATGGGTTAAAATGTATGACTGGATATAAATCCAAAAGAAGGCTAAAGAAATGCAAGATAATGCAATAGGTGAAGAGAAGTTAGGTAGATAAAGCTGTATCCTGAGCAACTTGAAGCTGATTTCTATTGAGTTCCAAAGAAGTACACCTTCTAGGTAATCCTATGGGACAAGGGAAAATGGTAGATTTTGGATTTGCTCATTACTTGCTTCATTTCCTTGGATTCAATGTATTGCTATAAGTAGAGAGTCTGGAACTTTCTGCATTTGGTGGTGAAGTTAAGACTTTTCTCTTTCAGGGATTTTGCACAGTTGATTTGTTTGGTCCACCCTTGACGTCAATGCGATAATACATATACCTGAAGATATATCCAACAGAAAGTTCATGAAACACAAGATAATGCATTATATGAAAAGCATGTAGGTAGAAAAAGTGGTGTCTTGAGCAACTTGGGGTTACTGATAAATCCCTTTGATTTTCATTGAAGTACACCTTCCATATAATGCTATAGGCCAAGATAATATGTTAGATATATTTGCCAATTGCTTGCTTTCCTTGGAGTCAATGCATTACAATACCTAGAGAGTCTGGAACTTTGCATATTTTGTTGTGAGGTTAAGATTTCTCTTTCACAGAATATCCAAAGTTGTTTTGCTTGGTCCACCCTTGACTTCAATGTGATAAAACCTGTATTTGAAGATAAATCCAATAGAATGTTCAAAAAATAGAACATGATGAATTAGACGAAGAGAAAGGAGGTAAGTAAATCTGTATCCTGAGCTACTTGAATCTATTGGTGATTTCTGTTGAGTTCCACTGAAGTGTATTGCATAGGATGCTAAGGGCCAAGTGTTACACATGGGATTTGCTCATTAGTTGCTTGGTTTCTTTGGATTCAATGCACAACTATAAGTAGAGAGTATGGAGCTTTCTGCATTTGGTGGTGAAGTGCTGAGTTTTCTCTTTCAGGGAATTTGCAAAGTTGATTTGTTTACTCCACCATTGGCTTCAACATGATAAAAAGTATATTTGAAGTTAAATGCAACAGAAAGCTCAATAAACACAGGACAATGCATTAGATGAATAGAAAGGAAGCAGGTGAAGCTGCATCCTGAGCAACTCGATGCTATTGATGATTTCTGTTGAGTATACATTCCATATAATCCTATGGGATAAGATAAGACGTTAGATACGGAATTTTCTCATTACTTGCTTTGTTTCCTTGCATTCAATGCATTGCTATACCTAGAGAGTCTGGAGCTTTCTGCATTTGGTGGTGAAGTGCTGAGTTTTCTCTTTCAGGGAATTTTTAAAAGGTGATTTGTTTGGTCCCCTGTTGACTTCAATTGGATAAAACAAATATCTGAAGATAAATCCAACAGAAAGCTCAAGAAACACAAGGTAATGCATTTGATGTATTGAAAGCAGGCAGGTAAAGCAGCATTCTGAGACACATGAAGCTACTGATGATTTCTGTGAGGTCCATGGAAGTCAACCTTCCACAAGAGCCTATGGGTCAAAGTAAAATAGTAGATAAGAGATAGGTTGATTACTTGTTTGGTTTTCTTTGATTCAAGGCATTGCCAGAGCTACAGAGTTTGCGTTTACTGCACTTGGTGATGGAGTTAA
>JAQQSZ010013727.1:0-11690 GCA_028646595.1 Phalanger gymnotis
AATCTAATTTTTAAGCTAGTATTTTCTTCAGTGGTCTTTTGGACCTCCTTTTCCATTTGGCTAATTCTGCCTTTCAAGGCACTCTTCTGCTCATTGGCTTTTTGGAGCTCTTTTGCCATTTGAGTTAGTCTATTTTTTAAGGTGTTGTTTGCTTCAGTATACTTTTCAGTGTTTTTTTGAGTCTCTTTTAGCAAGTCACTGACTTGTTTTTCATGGTTTTCTCTCATCCTTCTCATTTCTCTTCCCAATTTTTCCTCTACTTCTCTAACTTGCTTTTCTAAATCCTTTTTGAATTCTTCCATGGCCTGAGACTAGTTCATGTTTATCTTGGAGGTTTTTTTTATAGGCTCTATGGCTTTGTTAACTTCTTCTGACTATATGTTTTGGTCTTCTTTGTCACTAAAGAAGGATTCCAGAGTCTGAGACTGAATCTGGGTGTGTTTTCGCCTCCTGGCCATGTTCCCAGACAACTTACTTAACCCTTGAGTTTTTCAGCAGGGTATGACTGCTTGTAGACTAAAGAGTTCTATGTTCCACGCTTGGGCGGATGCGCTGCCTCACCAGCCCTCCTCCTTCCCCAAGAACCCCCTACCCGGACTGGGCTTAAATCTTCAGCATGCTCTTCACTCCTGCTCTGATCTGCCACTTAATTCCTCCCACCAGGTGGGCCTGGGGCCAGAAGCTACTGCAGCTGTAGTTCTGCAGCTGCCCCACCTCCGCTGCCCCAGGGGCAGTGGCCGAACTGAAAACTCAGTCCCTGCAGCTTTTCCCACTAACCTTCTCTGTTATCTTTGCTTTTTGTGGGTTATGAGGTCTGGTAAATGCCACAGATCAGTAATTCAGGATGCTAGGGCACTCTCCGCTTGGCTCCTGGTGTGGTCGGTCCGCGCCGAGCACGCTGGGCTCTGCTCTGCGCAGCTCCGCTCCACTCCCCTCAGCTCTCGACTTCATGCAGGATAGACCTTACCCAGAGACCATCCAGGCTGTCCTGGGCTGGAGCCCTGCTTCCCTCTGCCACTTTGTAGGTTCTACAGTTCTAGAATTGGTTCAGAGCCATTTTTATAGGTTTTTGGAGGGACTTGGTGGGGAGCTCATGCCAGTCTCTGCTTTCCAGCTGTCATCTTGGCTCCGCCCCCAGATGCCCTAATCTTTTGTTCACATGTTCTAATGTTCTTAGGTTCTGCTGTGCCCTCTAAAATCAATCAATCCACTTAACAGGCATTATTAAGAACCTAGGCACCATGGGTATGAAGACAAAAAAATACGAACAGTCCTTTTCCTCAAAGAGCTTCCTACAAAGAGCTCTATTAGAAAAAACAACATAAACCCATACAAACAGCTAAAACAATTATTCATTTTAAGATCTTAATCAATCTTGGGCCAGTCATGATTAGTCTTCAAGTCATGTCCAGGTGGATAAGCAGGGATAAACTATCTCAGGAAGCTGCCTATACAACTTCATGTCAAAGCCAGAGCAACAGGGATGTTTTTATTTGCTTGCTTCTTCCTTTGTGGGTTGCTAAAACATATCTTTCTGACTGACCATCCTAGATACTTAGTATGAGACTAAAAAAGTCATCAAGGTGGACCTTTAGCATTTCAGGGCATATTTTAATGAACATAATGTTATTGATGAATGGAACATATGGAATATTACACCATCAATGGGGAATTCCTCCTCGATTTGAACTTCAGAAGGACAGTTGCCATGACAGTGGTTCACTCCTAAGGTAAGCATATGCTTCCCGATTTGCTGCCTCACTTAATGTCAATACTCAACAGAGAACAGAGCAATACTCTCCCCATGATTCTATCTGTCATGAATCCTCTTTGATCTCAGCATATGGACCGGAGACACTTCATCTGAAAGGAGAAATTTTAAAAATGCTTTTGAGGTCATCTGAGTTTAGAGAAAACTATTTCTAGCATTTAAAATCCCTTTAAATTTTACAGACTTGGAGAAATCCTTGTGTTTTCTATCTCTTCCATTTCCATGTTTTATTCACTGCCCAGAGTACATATGTCCAAAGGCCTTTGTAGTTATCTCCCAGAAAATCAAAAGGAAACCAGAGATATTTCATTATTGTTTCCCAAGGTATTGTAACTTTCCTTATTGCACACAAAGAAATGAAGGTTGTTCTCCTAGTAGAAAGGATCTCATTTAAAAGCAACAGGGAGATCATAAATTTTGACAGTGGTTAAGGCTACTTGATGAGGACAAGTCCATGTGCAAATGACGGGCTTTGCAATAGGGAGCTATCAGGAGAAAAATTGCTGCATGTGTGCCTTCTGCTATTAAAAAAGAGGAAGAAAAGGGAGCAGATAACTTGGGGTTGCTGCCTTCTACTCACAGGCTGTCTGTATGTATTGTCTAGACTAAGGGAAGCAGAATGAGTCTCATATTCCTTTAAAACCCAGGTTTGGGGCAGCTAGGTGGTAAGGTGAGTAGAGTACTGGCCTTGGAGTCAGGAGGACCTGAGTTCTATTCTGGCCTCAGACACTTGACACACTTACTAGCTGTGTCACCTTAGGCAAGTCATTTAACCCCAATTGCCCTATCTTCGCTACTAAAAAAAAAAAGAATTATGACCCTGTGGTTGCTGTTCATCCTTCATTTTCAAAGACGACCGATTATGCTAAGTTTACAGACAAGGAAATTAAGATTCAGAAATGCTTGTTTTATTTCTTAAGTTCAGAATAAAATAAATTTTTAAAGTTTAAACAACTTGCTTACTATCATTAGGCAACTGCAAAGAAAGATTCAAATTCAGATCTTCTGACTTGCAGTCCAGTTCTTAAGACATGAGGCCTCACTTCCCCCAGGTTCCTGAAAACCCACTAGCTGACAATTGTTCTTGCACAGGACCTCTATTTGGAAGCTGGAGGGCACTCAGAGATCATTGGGCAGAGACCCTACTCTGACAACGCTATGCTAATGGAAGGCAGTATTTTCAAACAGAAGCCTAATTTGGAGGGAACCTGAGTCATGTTGCAGACAGAGTAGCCAGATTTCTCATCACACAGGAGTGGCATTTTTATTTTTGAATATCTCAAGAATCGGGAAGCTGCTATACTGGGCTTGTTATAGAAGAAGAATGTTACAGTCTAGCACATCGGAGGAATTCATCATCCCTCAAATACCACCAAGAATCCCAACCTCAGTGCCCAGGGATAAATGGCATGTGCTCGTTTCTATAAAACATCAAATTAAGATCAAGCAAAGGCTCACTGCAATTATATTTTTAATTTCAATGCAAGAGTGGAAACTGATTGAGCAGGTTAATTCCCTAATCTTGAATCTCGATAGATATGGAGACATACAGCATAATGTGTCCCAATTCTCAGTCCTCTTCTCTCATTTACAGCCCATGCTCTGGAGGGAGACCTGACATTTAGCACTTCCAATTACCATATAAAACATGATTATGGCAAACAGGAGGCACTTCAGTTTAGATCTTTCCATCAGAAAGTTGACTTGTTTAGTCCAATAAAACACAAATGTGCCATGGCAAAGCAGCTCCCTCCACAGGACTTCGATGCAGCTTCTCTGTTTAATTGATAACTTTCTTTGATCCCAGGCAGGCCCAGAAGAGAGCCCTGACCCACATTGTCCTGAGCAAATGCTACCACCAAGGTCTTCCCTGCACACCCTGCCAATCTGTGTGTGCACCTGTATGGAGAACCTTTCTGGATGCCTCTAGGCCAAGAAAACAAAGTGTCCCCCCACACCAGCCCCATCCCAGGGAAGGTAGAATTTTGAAAAATGACCACATATCAACAGGGAAATTTGGTCGTGTCCAACTCTCTGTGAACCCATTTGGCACAGATTCTAGAATGGCTTGTTATTTCCTTCTCCAGCCCATTTTACAGAAGAGGAAACTAAGACAAACTGAGTTAAGTGACTTGCCCAGGGTCACACAACCAGTAAGTATCTGAGGGAAGATTTGAACTGTGAAGATGAGTCTGCCTGACTCTAACCCCAGTGTTCTATCCACTGTACCACCTAGCTGTCTAAGATGTGCACAACTTCATTGCAAATGAGGCTCATACCCTCCAAGGGAAGGAGCACTGAAGTCTGTTCCCAGAATCTCACTGGGAGTGACTTAGGGACTTCTACATATTTTAGAAATGATTCCAAATTAAGCACCTGGGCCAATCTCTAATTTGAACACGAACTTCAGCCTTTGTAGTTTTCTTCATCTAAACTGAACTTTCATTCTTCCATCTGGCTTCATACGTGGATGTGATTCCTCCTTGAAATGTCTTGGTTGAATCAAAAGGTAAATGGAAAGATGTACATTGCAGAATTTACTGTCTTCCTCCTGGGAATTTTGCAGAGGGAGGAGACAAACCCTGGGGCTCAGTCTGCAGCTGCTTCTTTCCATCTGATAAAGTGATGTACTTGTATATTCATCAGTAAGGTGTGTGTGTGTGTGTGTGTGTGTGTGCGTGTGTGTGTGTGTGTGTGTAAACCTCTATAGATGCATGTATTGTATAGGAAAACATGAATGCATGTGTAGTAGGCATGCCCAGACATTATCCTGACAATGACACATCTCCTCTGACCAAGGTCAGAGTCTTCCTCCAATGAGGGATTCTTCTGGCTATGACAAGATCTGATAAAGGTATGAATTCTTTGTCCTGTCCTCTGTTACCCCTTTGAAAACAGGCTGAGGACAGCTGGTTGATTTGTGGCCAGTTCATACATCTGGGTTCGTAATCTTGGGTTTAGTCTTAAAAAAATAAAATAAAGTCAAGATGAATTCCAAGACCTCTGACAGGGCAGAGGTGGAGCCGGAGACTCAGACAGACAGAAAAGCATGAGGGGTGAGGTCTTCTGGACCGGAAGGGCATCCTCAGTGCTCTTTTCAGAGTGCTTGGACGCCTCCGGATTAGGTCAAGGGACCATGAAACCACAAAGGTTGGCTTCTTTTTCTAGCAGAGACGGGGGTGGGGAGCCCGCTCAGGAAGGAGCCCCTTTTCATTCTATCCCTGCCTCCGTCATGGGTCTGTCATGAGACACTGAGCACAGAACTACATCTTCCTTCCCACCTGTATTAGCAAGCCCCTGGCACACCCAGGATGGCCTGCTAGCACGGGTTCTTTGATCTGCTTTTACAAAGGAAAGGCAGCCTCAAAGGGGTTAACAATTAAACAATGCAGACTTGGTTCTATCTAACCTTCTCACAGCATTCCCTAATCACCCTTCCCCCAAGGGCCAAGGAAGCACTCACAACTTGTGAATTCCCCTAAATCCTCTCAAGCCTCAATGGGGGCCAGTTGAGGCAAACACAGACACCCCCTCAAGCCTTGATGGGGGCTGATCAAGGCATACACAGCATCCTAGCTTGTGCGTTTCAACCCTAAAGGTTCCCCACTCACTGACTAGCGCCCATCTGCTTTATACTCCACCCCTCCAGGGTCCTGACCATTACAATCCAAACAGGCAACACCTGGCCCTTACAATCTATGGGGTCAGTGGTGGAGATGTTTTGAACCATAGGCCTCATATCCAACACCTGGGAACAAGAGATTGTCATGGTCCTGGATCCTGGAGAACCAAACTCCTTAGGCTTATACCACATCAGCCTGAAAAACGAATGGATGAGTATTTCCTAACAATGTTGCTCTTGGGAACAGGGAATAGGCTTGCCACGTGCTGAGAGCCTTCAGGAGAGCCCCACCCCTCTGGGCCATCATTTTATGCACAGCCCCTGACAAATGAAATGCTGCCAAGAAGTTCCCGAGTCCTAGTGGAGCTTTTGTAATGAGAAAAGTCGACAATATCTCTTGTAGGCTGACTCTATCTAAAGGGGAAACTGAGGCCTTCATTCAGCATTACCACTGCCACTACCTTGGCCCCTGCTATGGGGCAAGGACAAAGGGAAGCACAAAGTGAGCTCTCCAGCTGCCATCTGCTCCAACAATGGAGCTGCAACCCAGAGACTTCTCTGCCACACTCTGCCATGTCTGGGTGCGTGAGAGTAGGTGAAAGATGAGCATCTGTCCTTTCAAGGAATCTATTTTTGCTAAGTGTTCTCCAGCAGATGATAACTTTTCCTCGGGGAGAAGGAAGAACACCTTGCTTTGCTGGCAAGATTAATGCAGATGGGGCCCAATGCTCTGGCTTGTCATCGGAAGGATAATTATAAAGGAGAGCCTTAGGTTCAGTTTCATTTACCAAACCTGTTGTGCAATGTACTTACATCTCTAGTGTTCCAGTTGACTGTGTAAAAAGAAAAAAGAAAAAAAGAGCAAAGAGCATGTTCTCAGATAATTCAATTAAGGAAGCATTTACTAAACACACTGAGCCGTTCTGACCTACTTCCTGTTCCTCACTCACAGCCCTCCATTTACCAGTTCCATGCCTTAATTCTTGGCCATCCCTCCTGCCCGGAATGCCGTCCCTTCTTCCGTTCAGTTCTCGTAGAAGCCCTAGCTTCCTGCATGACTCAATTAAAGTATCTCCTTTAGCATGAGGCCTTTCCCAGGCTCTCCAGCTGTTGGAGCCTTCCACTCTAAGGTGACCTTATTCTCTAGCTATGTCATCAAGGCCCTTCTATTATTTAGATATTTTCTTCCCCATTAGAGCATAAGCTTCTTGAAGGCAGGTAATTTTCTCTTTTTATTTGTCTCCCAGTACTTATGACAGTCTCTGGCACATGGTAAACATTTTATAAATGCTTAATTGATTGATTGCTGGTAAAATATGAGAACATTCAGTGTTGGAGAGGCTGGGGAAAAACAGACACACCGTTACACTCAGCTGAGCTGTGAATTGGCCCAACCATTAGGAAAAGCAATTTGGAATCTGGTGGAAAAAAAGTGACTCAATGATCATACCCGTGGACCCAGAGAGAAATGTACCTATACATAAAAATATTCACAGCACTCCTTTCAGATTAGCAAAGAACCAGAACAAAGTAGATGCCCCTCAATTGGGAAATGGCTGAACATGGTATATCAATCAATACACATTTTAAAGTACCTACTATGGGCTAAAAGCTGAAGATATAAATACAGAAATGAAAAGAGCCCCACCCTTAGCAGCTTAATTCTATTGGAAGAGACAACAGTATATATTTAAGTTGGTGGGGAAAGGAGAAGGACGGGCAGTAGCCTCTGGAGAAACTAGAAAGAGCCGCATGTAGAAAGTGACACATGCCTTGAATTTTTAAGGAAAAATTAGGTTCTGAAACAAAGAGGGCAGGAATGAGTGCATTCCAGGCATGATGTACAGTCAGTGCAAAATCATGGAGATTAGAAATGGTCGTGTGAGACATAAGCAAGAGAGGTTGTCTACCAGGACTGCAAAGTGTCTGAAGGGAAAAGAGGCATAACAGACAAAGCGAGGCAGTGGCTTGGGATCAGCTTGCAGATGGCTCTAAAAGCTAAGCAGAATAGCTTTGATGATACTAGAATCAATAGGTAGCCATTGGAATTTACTGAGCTGAGTAAAGAGGGCAACAGCTTGGGGTGACCAATCCAAGAGCTTTTGCCATTGTCTAACGGAAAGGTGACGGACAGAAGGAGAGCAGAGAACAGCTTAAGAGGTTTATTTAGGTAGAAACAAAATTGCAAAGGAATATTGCTGCGCCATAAGACCCAGTGAAGACAAAGAATTCAGGGAAGCCTTGGAAGACTTTTATGAAGTGATGTCAAGTGAGAACAAAGAAAACAGTATACTGTCCACACTGACAACAGCAATGTACATATAAGATATCCCCAAAGTCGGAAGGTCTTTTAAAGCTCATTTTAAAAAGCTGTATATTAAAGACAAAACAACAAAATCCAAGTGGGACACTATGTAATTATAGTTATCAAATGAAGACCCAGGAAAAAATATGAGAAATTATTCCCACCCCTTCTTTGCAGAGTTGGGGGCTATGGATATGAAATACTATATACACTGTCAGACTCAGTTGAGGTATTGGTTAATTCTGCTGATTGCTTTTCTCTTTTTCTTTTTCAACATTTGTTGTGCCGATATTTACTGGAAAGGGGAGAGACAGGAATAGGTTCAGAAATAGAGGTCATGTAAAAACAAAGCAATATAACTTTAAAGAAGGAAGGACTTTGGAAGCTGCAGAATGAGGAAAGTAGGTTACCTATAAGGATTCCTTGACATTGAGCGCTTAAGCCTGAGAGAAGGTAAGCCCTTTTTGCACGGAGATCTTTAAGAGAAGGGTGGTTTACAGCTGCTCAGCCAGGGTGGGAGTGGCCTTGCCCAGAGGTGAAAGCCAACTAGAGCCCTCTTGAGCCATGGAAGGAGTCTGCTGTTTTTCCTATTATGCTAATTTTTCTCTTGAAATATTTTCTATCCTGTAGCATTCATCTTTTGGAGTCAAATAAAATGTGCTCATCTAAAAGCCAGAAAGGCTGAAGGAACCCCTGGGTGTTTAAAATTAAAATTAAATCAAATCAGCTACAAAATAGAAAACTTCATGGGTACAGCAGGCAGATCATTTTTTTTTCCACATTCAGGAATGTTTATAAGACCTTGAGCTGAAAAGGGCCTCAGAGACCATTAGGGAAAAGCCAAACAAAACCAAACTCCTCCCTTTCCATAGGAAGAAACCGAAGGTCAGAAAGTGAAAGTGAAGGCCCTGGGTTCTGGATGGAGGTTTGCCCTGGGTCTTTGGGTATCATGACCACATGCCCTTCCACATTGGAAAGCGCAAGGCCAGATCTCTCTTCTCCCACTGCACCTTCACTGCTATTTCTATTATAACTCCGTGCCCCTCCTGACACCTACTTCCTCGGATGCTTATGACCTACGAGTTCCTGCTCAGATCCCTTAGGGGTTAATAATTATTTCATAGGGTTGAAAGAATCAGATGAGGAAATGCCCATAAAGGGCTTCAAATCACACAGGACTGTGTAATATGAATTATTATAGCTATTATTCATAAAGCTCACCTATGGAACCAGGGGTTCTTACAACCACAAAACAATCAACCCTCCACTGATGTTCCCCTTTCACTGTTATCTCCCACCCACGCTCCTCTCCCCCAGCTGGGTGGCACAGTGGAGAGAGTGCTGGGTGCCGGTGGGGCCTGTCCTTCCTTCTCAAAGAAGGCCAAATTGACATCACTATGTTGGGTCAAGGTACAGTGTGTCCAGATATAGCTAATTAAACCAATTCAAGTTTAGAAGTCTCTATGACAGGTCAGGCACAAATAGTGGTTTCAAGAGTCAGGAAGACCCGTCTTCAGTTCAAATCCAGCCTCAGACACTCACTAGCTGTGTGACCTCAGGGAAGTCACTTAACCCTATTTGCCTCAGTTTCCTCATCTGTAAAATGAGCTGGAGAAGGAAATGGCAAACCACTCCAGTATCTCTGCCAAGAAAACCTCAAACAGGTTCACAAAGAGTTGGACACAACTGAAATCAATAAACAACACTTCCCCTCCCCATCTTCCTACCCTCCAATCACTCACCCCACACCCACACCCACCCACCCCCATTAGACTCTAAGCTTTATAAGGGCAGGGACTCTTTTTGCATGTATCTGCATTGCTAACTGGTGCCTGGTACATAGTAAACCTTTCTCTTTTTTTAATATTTTTTTAGTTTTAGTTTGCAACACACAGTTCTACAAAATTTTGAGTTCCAGATTTTCTTCCCTCCCTCCTACCCTCCCTCCCTAAGACGGCATGGAATCCCTTATAACTTCCATGTATAACTTGGCATTGAATTAATTTACACACTAGTCAAGTTGTGGAGAAGAATTATGATCAATGGAATGAATCATGAGAAAGAAGAAACTAAAAAAAAAAAACACAACCCAACAACAAATACGAAAGAGAGAAAAAGAAAACAGGGGGAGAAAAAGGTGAGCATGAAGTGTGCCTCAATCTGCATTCATACTTCGTATTCTTTCTCTGTATGTAGATAGCACTCTCCATCGTGAGTCCTTTGAAGCTGTCTCTGCATATTGTGTTGCTGAGAAGAGCAAATTCTGTCAGGGTTAGTCATCATAGAATCCATATACATAGTAAACCTTTCATAAAGGCCCGTTTCCTTTCCTTTCTCAATTGTCCACTTCCAGATATTTAAAAAAGGCTTCTGGAGATTTGGGAGAATTTTTTTAATGTTCTTTTATGCCAAAGCTTTAATGTGTGATAAAATCCCTTTTGCCCAACAGAAAGTCAGTCAATTCCCAATAGACTTGCACACCTAGGGCCCCAACTGGGTGGTAACTAAGAGCTTCACCTCCCTGCTTGTTAGCATCTTCTAGTGACTAGCCTCCAATGTCTCTTTGTGGTAGGAAGGTGACCCTTGGTCCTTGATGGCTAAGCCTATGGACCATATATTCTGCAGGAAAAAGGCTTCAAGGATGGAGCTGATGACAGACTTTGAACTGCATCCTATTCATTGAAAAAGAAAAAAAAACTGCATCTAGAAAATATGGACTCCTGTGCCTTCATCACTGATCTTTGAAAGATCCTGGAAAACAGGAAAGGTCCTTCATGGAGGGAGAAATGGGGTGGGGGGTCATTTTCTAACTTTCAGAGAAAGGCAAAGACAGACAGAGACAGAAATATAGAGACAGAAAGACACATAGAGATAGAGATAGACATAGAGAGAAAAGGGAACATATTTTTCAAATATTAGAGTGGTGAACTTTAATTTCTGGCAAAAATTCTAAAATGCTTTTATAATAGACATAGTTTGGAAACATTTAGAAAGGGAAAACAAATTTAGTTTCATCAAGGATAGGCCATAACAACTAATCTCATTTTTAGTAGGTTATATGTTTTACTATATATTTTTAATAGTAGATATAGTTTCCACAAATTATGTTTTCTTTCCTGCCCCAAAATAACCAGTAAAATGAAATCCATTTTTAAAGTACATTCTTAAGAACACTAAATCCAGACACAAGCATTTATTAAGACATTACATGCAGGCATCATGCTAAGTGATGGTGATAGAAGAAAAGGCTAATAGACCCAGACAGCCCCTGCCCTCAAGGAGTGTAGAAACAAGGCCAAGATAGCTGCTTAAGAGACATATGAAGAGCAACAGGAAGGGGGAACCTCCAAGAGCACTCATTAGAAGGACTACATAAGGTCTCTTGAAGAAGATGGAGTTTGACTTGAGTCTTGAGAGAAGCAAGGGATAAGAAGAAAGAGAATATTTGCAGGCCTGGGGAGGAGTCAATACAGAGACACAGAATTAGGGCATGGAGGGTCATTTGGGAAGAATGGTGTTTCAATAATCCAGCTAGCAGCTTCTGTGGGGGTATAAGATCCACCCACAGCCATAGCACCCAGAAAGCTGCCAACAGCACAGGTTCTTTTGATCTGCTTAACTAAGGAAAGCAAGGTGAAGGGGTTGACAAGCTTACTTTAATTCAGCACACAAATCTCATTCATTTAGTTCAAGGGAAAAAGACCAGCACACTGAACTTCAGAACAAAATATAAACAAATTACAAACATCAACAGACAGACTTTGTCTGATTCAAATCCCAATACATAGTTACCAGAGTTTAACAAAGTCTCAGCATCCAGGTTACAAGCTGGAGGGCCCTTAGCTACAGCTGCCCTGAGTCTCCTCATCAACACCATCTCGAGAGAGAGAGCCCTGCACAAATGGCTCTGTCCTCCCTTCTTACAGGGCTTCAGACATCATCAAACGTCATCTGAATGACCAGAACTTAGGCTTCTATGATTGGCTCTTGAG
>JAQQSZ010013728.1:0-11690 GCA_028646595.1 Phalanger gymnotis
CTGATATATGTTCTACACATGCCTTCACATTAAATATATTTATACAATAGCAAAGTCATAAAGAAGAACTGGATAAATAGAGTGAATCATGAGAAAGAAGAAACAACACCAAAAACAGTTACAGAAAAAAATAGAGCAGATAATTTCCTTCAATTCGCATTCATATTCCATAGTTGTTTATCTAGATATAGATAGATCTTTCCATGATGAGACCTTTAGCGTTGTCTTTGAATCTTGTATTGCTGAAAAGAGCCAAGTCTATCAATGTTAGTCATCACAGAATCAATATGTCTGTGTTTGTATACAGTGTTTGCCTGGTTGTGCTCCTCTCACTCAACATCAAATCATGTAGGTCTTTTCAGGTTATTATGAATTCTATATCTTCCCCATTTCTTATAGCAAAATAATATTCCATTACATTCATATTCCACAAATTGTTTAGCCATTACCCAATTGATGGGCAGCCCCTTGATTTCCAATTCTTTTCTACCACAAAAAGAGTTGATATAAATATTTTTGTACAAATGGGTCCCTTTCCCCCTTGTGTGATCTCTTTAGGACACAGACCTAGAAGTGGCATTACTGGGTCAAAGAGTATGCACATTTTTACAGCCCTTTGAGCATAGATCCAAATTTCTCTCCAGAAAGCCTGGATATGTTCACAACTCTACAAACTATGTATTAATGTTTCAATTTTCCCACACGCTCTCTAGCATTTATCATTTTCCTGTTTTGTCATGTTAGCAAATCTGACAGGAGAGATGTGGTACCAAAGAGTTGTTTTGATTTGCATTTTTCTATCAATAGTGATTTAGAGCATTTTTTCACATGCCTGTACATATCTTTAATTATTTCCTCTGAAAACTGCCTGTTCATACCCCTTGACCATTTCTCAATTGGGAAATGACTTGTATTCCTATAAATTTGACCCAGTTCTTTGTACATTTTAGATATGAGGCCTTTATCAGTGACAATGGTTGTAAAGTTTTTCTCCCAATTTTCTGCTTCCCACCTAATCTTTGATGCATTGGCTTTGTTTATACAAAAAAACTTCTCCATTTAACATAATCAAAATTATCCACTTTGCATTTTGTAATGCTCTCTATCTTTTCTTGTGTCATGAATTCTTTTCTTTTCCATAAATCCGATAGGTAAACTATTCCTTGCTCTCCCAAATTGTTTATAGAATCAGCCTTTATTCCTAAATCATGAACCCATTTTGACTTTATTTTGGCATATGGCATAAGATATTGGTCTGTGCAATATTTCTGGTTGGTCCAGGTGCAGCCCACGCTGGGGTCTGCTCCGCTCTGCTTCCAGCTCCGTGGGATAGTCTTTACCCAGCAACCATCCAGGTTTTCCTGGGCAGGATCCCTGCTCCCCTGTGCTATTTCATGGGTTCTGCAGCTCTAGAATTTGTTCAGAGCCATTTTATAGGTTTTTGGATAGACTTGGAGGGGAGCTCACGCAAGTCCCTTCTTTCCAGCCGCCATCTTGGCTCCACCCCACCCCCAGATTGGGGATTTTCAATGTGTTCTTTTTCTAGCTTTTTCAGTTGCATGCCCAATTCCTTGATCTCCTTTTTCTCTACTTTATTCACATAAGCATTTAGAGATATACAACTTCCCCTAAGAACTTCTTTTCCTGCATCTCATAAGTTTGGTGTGTTGTCTCATTGTTGTCATTCTCTTGAATGAAGTTATTAATTGTTTCTATGATTTGTTTTTTGACCCACTCATTGTTTAGAATTAGGTTATTTAGTTTCCAATTAATTTTTAGCTTATTTTTCCATGGTTCTTTTTTACAAATAATTTTTATTGCATCATGATCTGAAAAGGATGTTTTGACTACTTCTGCCTTTCACACTGGATTGTGAGGTTTTTATGCCCTGGTACATGGTCAGTTTTTGAGTATGTGCCATGTACTGCTGAGAAAAAAAAGTATATTCCTTTTTACCCCCATTCAGTTTTCTCCAGAGTTCTATCATATTTTCTAAAATTCTATTCACCTCCTTAACTTCTTTCTTGTTTATTTTGAGGTTAGATTTATCAAATTCAGAGAGGGGAGGTTTGAGGTATCCCATTATTATAGTTTTGCTGTCTATTTCTTCCTGTAACTCTCTTAACCTCTCCTCTAAGAATTTGCATGCTATATATGTGTGTGTGTGTGTGTGTGTGTGTATATCTATATATATATATATATATATACATATAGACATATAGATACACACACACACACACACACACACACACACATATATATATATTGTTAAGTAATGATATTGCTTCATTGTTTATGGTCCCTTTTAGCAGGATATAGTGTCCTTCCTTATCTCTTTTAATTAGATCTATCTATCTTTGCTTTTGCTTAGTCTGAGACTGGGATTGCTACCCCTGCTTTTTTTTTACTTTAGCTGAAGCACAATATATTCTACTCCAGCCTTTTACCTTTACCGTGTGTGTATCCCGTGTCTCAAATGTGTTTCTTGTAAACAGCATATTGTAGGATTATGGTTTTTAATCCATTCTGCTATCTGCTTCTGTTTTATGGGAGAGTTCATCCCATTCACATTCACAGTTATGACTATTATCTGTGTCTTTTACTCTATCCTATTTCCCCCCTATTTATGCTTTTATTTCTCCCTTTCCCCTTCTACTCCCCAACAGAGTTTTGCTTTTGACTGCTGCCTTCCTCAGTTTACCATCCTTCTTGATTCCCCTCCCTTATCTTACCTTTTACCCTTCCTACTTCTTCATTCCCTTCTGACCACCTCCCTCCCCTTTTTTTCCCCTTTCCTCTCCTACTGCCTGTAGGACAAGTTAGATTTCTATGCTTATCAGGGTATGTTATTCCCTTCTTGAACCAAATCCAGTGAGAGTAAAGCTCAAATACTGCTTTTTCCCTCCCTTCTTTCCCTTTACTACATGTTTTTTTTTGTCTCTTCATGTGGTGTGATTTACCCTTTTCTACTACCTCCTTATCTCTTCTCCCAGAACCATCCTTTTGTATCTCTTAATTATATTTTTATCATTATACCAGTTATTTTACACAAATATCCACATTCTATGAATATCCCTTTCAATTGTCATAATGAGTATACTATTCTCAAGATTGACGTATATATAAACAAAATAGTCTTATATAAGAATGTAACTAATTAGCCTTATTAATTAACTAAGGGTTTCGCCCCCGTTTACCTTTTCATGTCTCTCTTGAGTTTTGTATTTGGTGATCAACTTTTCCATTGAGCTCTGTCCTTTTTATCAGGAAGGTCTGGAATTCCCTTATTTCATTGAATGTCCATCTCCTTGCATGGAAAATTATGCTCAGTTTTGCTGGCTATTTGATCCTTGGTTGTAGTCCACACTCCTTTGCCTTTTGGAATATCATATTCCAATTTCTCCTGTCATTTAATGTAGAAGCTGAAGGATCCTGTGTGATCCTGACTGTAGTTCTGTGATATTTGAATTGTTTCTTTCTACCTGCTTCCAGTATTTTCTTCTCAAACTGATAATTCTGGAATTTTGTTACAATATTTTTTGGAGTTTTTAATTTGGGATCTTTTCAGGGGGCTTTCAGGATGTTCTAGAATCTCAGGGCAATTTTCCTTAAAGATTTCATGGGAGATACTGTCCAGGCTCTCTTTTCATCATAGCTTTCAGACAGACCAATAATTCTTCGATTGTCTCTCCTGGATGTATTTTCCAGGTCAGTTGTTTTTCCAATCAGATATTTCACATTTTCTTCTATTTTTTCATTCTTTAGATTTTGTTTGAGTGATACTTGATGTCTCATAGAGTCATTAGCTTCTACTTGCCCAATTGTAATTTTTAATGTTTTTTCTTCCTTTATCTTCTCTATCTCCTTTTCCACTTGGTTGATTTTACTTTTCAATGAGACATTTTCTCCATTTATATTCTGATTTTAATTAACCATTTCCTGATTTTGCCTTTTAAAGATTCGTTTTCCTCATTGAATTTTTTTTCCATTTTTCCATTTTTTTATTTTATACCCCTAATTTGGTTTTTAAAGTCCTCATTGAGTTGTTCCAGGAATGCTTTTTGGTCTGGAGACCAGTTCACTTTCCCTTTTGAGGTTTCAGATGTGGGTTTAGTGTCCATGCTGTCTTCTTCTGAATTGGTATTTTGATCTTCCCTGTCTCCATAACACCCATCAGTCATCTTTGCCTTCTTAGTGTGTTTTTTCATGGTATTTTTTTTTCCTTTTGGTTTTAAATTGGATCTCTGCCTCTGGGACTCAGGGGGCTCTGTCCCAATTTTCTTGTGTTGGAATCTGTGGGTGTGCTCAGTGACTTTATGTTCTATGGCTTCTGGTTTCATAAGGTGTGGGGTATGAGTGATCTGGCTGCTGGGTGGTCTTCTCTTCCCAAGGACTGTTCTACAGGATGGGTGGCTTCAGCTCTTGTCTGTGCTGGTGTCTTTCAGTTCCCCTGGCTGTGCAAAGCCACGGCTGGGGTCATAGCATTGACATTTGTTAACTCCATCCCCCTAGGGGTCAGTTACTCTTGTTGTTCTGCTGAGGTGAGGGCTACTGGGACAGATCTCTTCCTGACCTTGTCTCCTTCCACCACCACAAGCAGGGCCCACTCCCCGACTTCTCTCACTAATGAAACCCCCGTTCTGGCTCCTCTGTTTCTCCTGAGGTATTATTCTCTGGGTTTATTCAAGGGGAGTATGAGAGACATTTTACCTGGCCATCATGGCTCCTGAAAGTTCAAGAAGGTGAGTTTCAAACCTTTAAACTGTGGGTTGGAGGTCTCTGGGCTAGCTGCTCCCATGGCAGCAGGCTCTGAGCTCTGACAGACTCCCGTCCTGGCCTGAGAGGCCTGGGGCTCGATCACAGCTATAGCTGGTACTTCCACCCCAGGCCTCTTCCTGCAGTTTCACTATCCCAGACCAGCATGCTGGCTAGATTCCTCTGCTGTTCCCAGTTGGTTTGGTGTGGTGACCTTGCATGCGCCCAGCTCTACTACCCCTCTCAGGCAAAGGAAATGGCAAACTACTGCAGTATCTTTGTCAAGAACACCTCATGGAAAGTATGGTCCATGGGATCAAGAAGAGTCTGACATGACTAACTGACTGAACTGGGTATATGTATATGTACACACACACATACACACACACACACACACACACACACACACTTTATTGTATCCTTCTGGGGGTGGGGGAGGGAAAAACGAACAAAGTAAATAAGTACACAAAAGAGAACAAAAGAAAACTCACAAGAAAGCAAAGATGGATAGTTCTCAATACAGTGTGTATTATTTATCATATATGCTTTCTTGAAATGAAAATTTATTGTTACATATTTTGAATCCTCTCTTATGTTCTGCTATGCATGTGACATGTTTTTTTTTTTTGCTTTCTTGCTTTGTATTTAAGTTTCAATATTTAACTTTATGATACATATTCTTTCTCTTCTCTATCCTATATTTGTGTTCTGGCCCTTGAGTCTAAAATAAAATTAAAAAAAAATAAAGATTCCTGTGAACACATTATAAGTAGCAGTCATAATACTGTCTGAGTACATGTAGGAAACTACAGTTTGTCACTTGTCATTTGAAAAAGATCTTCCTTAATTTTTTTTCTTTTTCAAGTCTTGTTATTTTTTGTAAGTTGAAAAAGAAATCTTCCAAAAAAGATTTCTCTGGTTCATATTCCAGCTGTAAGCTAGCAACCTAATTAGTAGGAAGTCTCTTGCATCTTCCTCACTATGAGGATTTTCAAATGAATGTAGTGGCACACAGAGGAGACCCACAAGGCTCTCTTGTTTCTGATCTTTATGTGGATATCCACAAGGAATGGAACAGATTAAGACAAGAATCTGTGCAAGTTATAATTGGCAAGATAACAAAGGAGGAAAACGTAGTGAGAAATGTTATTACTTGTGGATTGACCACAGATGCAATATCAATTTTTTATACCCCCAGATTTTGCTCTGTAATTTAGCTTCCCAAAATAGAGACCTGGATGGAACATAGAAATAGTTAGCTTTAAATTCGTTCATTATATTAATAAATGGAATTTTTCATTAAAATAAACTGTTTCACAGTCTAGATATGATTAGTTTATGATTTTATGCTAAGATCACTCAATCAATGTAGCTTCCTTAAGAGTTTTAGTGAATACCTTGATCACTAGGAAACTCTTAGAGTAATACTTCACAAATACCAAGAAAGTGAATTTTTATCAGAAAGATTACTTCTTAAATTTCAGATTGTAAACAGCAACCATGAATTGTGTTAAATTTGTTATACAACCATATATACACATGGATACACACACTCAGTAACATGCATACATACACATTTTGTTTTGGTGTTAGAATCTCATGGTTTTAAACACTCAATTTATAATTATTTTAAGTTTATAGCAAACAGTCCTATGGATTTGCAATCATAAAATTCCAGAAGTAGAAGTTCTAGCTGATATTGGAGCAGGAATAATTCTCTGTAATATCCTATGATGTGGTAGGTCAATCTCTGTTTAGCGTAGAAGAAGCATAGTATATAATGGAAAGAAATCCAAACGTCAACAAAGAAAATAGTAGTGCATAATGAATTTGGGTTATGGGTTTTTAGTGGAAGAATTGACAGGTTGCTGGGAGGGAGAAATGAAGGATAATCTGGTAATAAATATTTTATTTCCTCCTGCCTTTTAGATGAAATATACATGTATGCATGTATATATGCACATATACATATATGTATATATACACATACATGTATGTATGTATATGTGTGTGCATATATATGTATATATACATATATACATATACATATATATATATATATATATATATATATATATATATATATATATATACATACGTAATCTCCCCTTTATCAGTCACAATGATTCAAGATAAAACATAAAGCTTAAAGCTTAAACCAGCTCTTCAGTGGTTCCTAGGGTATTTTTTAAATTCTGATCCCTGGTATTGTTTCATTTTTCCTCCTTTCTTTTTGCTCATTTTCTTAGGTCTTTCTTCAACCTTCTTCTCCATGATTCTTAACAAAAAAAAATATTGAAGAAGAACCCTCTGTAGTGCAGTGCCTCAAAGAGTTTAGGAGATATGTATTAGTGGTGGGAATATATGTACTAATGAAATCACAGAACCATCAGAGTATCAAAGAAAATGTCTCTAGTAGTTGTGAAGCAATAGGAGTCCAGTTAGTTCTAGAAGCATGCTAATCCCTGACTTGTCTGGGGGATTTATGATAAGGTCAAGAGTGCACACCTAAGAAGTACCAAATAAGGATTTTCAAGTCAGTATTTACACACTGGTAAGGTCAAGCCCAGACTAGAGTGTCTTGGGATTCCATGTAAGAGATACAGAGTATCCATGCACCAGAAAACTGTTCAAAGAGAACTTGAGAGAGAGGAAGAAAAGAACTGCTATGGTCTAATAAAGCCACAGAGACATATGGGAATTCTTAGGAAGGTCTCTGGACTCTACTTATCAATAAGAAAGTGTTTTGTATTTTACCCTAAGGGCAATAGAGGATCACTGGAAATTCTTGAAAAAATGAACATCATATCATAGAATTATTTGATCACTCTCATGCTTTAATTTAGACATATAAAACTTGATGCCTACATAGAGGATACATCTAATTTGAAAATAAGCCAAAGTGCAACATTTTTTAAAAATTCCAGTGCAATTCAGCCAAATCAACAAGCATTTACTAAATGCTTACAATTTGCCAAATAGAGGAATGTATTTTATTCATGAAACAATAGGAAGCCATTGATGTTATAGTGGAATAGTTTCTGCATAGGTTCAATAGGTTCAAACCCATTTCTGCCATTTACTACATGTATGATTCTGATCAATTTCATTATCTCTAAATTGAAGAGATTGGACTAGATGATTTATAACGTTCCTTTCATCCACAAATCTATGATCTTAAGCTTCTTAAGCAATGTGTGACATCGTTAGACTTGTTCTTTGTAATACAAATTCCTCTTTTAAGTCTGTTTTTAAATTACTTTTTTTTGAAATGTGAGTGTAATATTTTGTATTCAAACTAGAGATGAAACTTGTACTTATAGAAGAGACAAGATTTTTCTTATTTGAAAGAGAGTTTACTTGTGGCATTATGCGTTTTTAAAGACTGTGGTGACAATTTGGGAAGGAAAACAAGGCTCACTGAGAGGCCTACTTCCAATTACTTTGCTAAGTTGTTAGATAAGGGTCCCTATTATGAACCTGTTAGGTGTTGAATGCCCTTGTTAGCCTGAGTATTTGAAGGAGAGTGGAAGGCATTTTTTGAGAAAGGAATTAGATTCTCACATTTCTTGGGGAAAGTGGTATGAGCCATTAATTATCTTAAAGAGAGGCATTCAAGATGGTATTCAGTCTATTATGTTAAGAAGGCAGGATCTGACATTTGGATTGCCTGGATAGTTCTATCATTACTCCATGATTCAAAATTCACAAGACGTATATATGAAAGCTACCAAAGTGCCAATTCAAAGTATTGCATTGCCAAGCAATGTAGAATCTGATATGTCTCCCTAGACATCATAGTCCATATTCAAAAACTGTAGTCTTTTAGTAAAGCTTTTTTGAGACTTCAATGAAATTTTTAGTAAATCACCTTTTTCTCAATGCACTTTTACCGCCACACATTCTATATGTTATTGTTGTTTCTCTGTCTGACTTTGCTTTTATGCATATCACTACAGAAGGTGCTGGTTCTCCCTATGATCTTTTAGACAATCTAATAGGGTTAGTACCATATGAGTCTTTCTTAATGACATCTAACACCACAATTGTTGATAAATTCTGGAAATTTGAACCAGGGCAGCCCACTCCATTTTTGATAGCTCTAGACGATAAGAAGTTTTACCTAACATCTACAACATATATGGATTTCTCTGGATTCATTCTTCTCTCTAGGGATAAGGGGAACAAGTTTCACGACTTCTTCAAAGATTTGAGGAGGAAAATCATTTCTCCTCTATCTTCTCTTCTCTAGGCTAATCATGCCAGGTTCCTTCATATGAAACCTCTTTAAGTCTTGATGATCTTGATTGCCCTCCTCCGTATTCAACAGTTTATCATTGTCCTTCTCAGAAGTGTCTCCCAAAATTGTGCTTAGTAAACTGGGAGTGTCCTGAGCAGAATATAGCAGAACAATAACCACCCTCGTCTGGGACATTATTTCTTTTTTAAGGCCCATATTGAATGCATCAGCCTTTCTGGGTGATATTTTATACAGTTGATTCATATGGAGGTGCTAATCTACTAAAATAAAGATTTTCAAACCACCTTTGATCTAGTTGACTTCATATACCTATGTGACTGACTATGGATTCTCTAAAGGAGGAATGCTGAGGAATATAAGAATACATGTGAAAAAGTCAATGACTGTTTTGGGTCTCTAAATATTTTAAAAGCTGTTGGATAGAAAGGAGAAAGGATTATATTTGTTCTGCTTAGTTCCCATAGAGCAAAACAAGAAGTTATAGTTAGAATTTGCAAATAGGAGAACTGAGGTTTGATTTAAAGCAAACTTTCTAAACCTGGAGCTATACAAAAATGGAACAGGCTTCTTTGAGAGGTTGTGGAATTCACATTCCAAGAAGTCTTAGAGCAAAGATTGAATAACTACTTATTTGGCAATATGTTATAGAGGGAATTCTTCACATCTGAATTGAACAAGATGAATTTTAAGTCTTTTCTAAATTTGAAATTGTTATATGTAGTCCCTAATTATTCTTTCTCTTTTTTCCTTGAAAGAGGAGAAATAGGCTCATTATTATTTATGTTATTTTTAACTATCATTAATTTTTCAGACAAGTGCTTAGTTTCACACAAAATACAGAATTCTAGCATGTTATAATTGGCAGGAACTTCAGATCATATCAAGTTCAACACTTACTGCAGCAAGACAACCTTCTATAACAAATAATAAGATCAACATTTATTACTCAAAATATTTTATGGCAAGAGCAGGACTTCTAATATGAATTAATATTTATTATTGAAATCACTTATAATTTTCCTCCTGGACTCTGAAAATATAGATTGATAATCTCTTGAGAACAGAATTATTAGTAAGATTTGTCCCCAACTTTCCATTTGGGTTAAATAAATAAACTAGGAAAACATATTATTACAGGGGTATGAAAATTACTTAGAGCAAGTAATAATTTTGATATGTTTTCAATTTGGGACTGCAGTGGTTATATATGCATTCTCTTGCCAACCCCAACCTAACTCAGACCATTTGATCTTGACCAGATGAAACCAGACAGAGTTGGTTTCTCTACACTTCTATTTGTTTGTCAAGTGCTAGATTCATGTTATACACACATTTTGTTGATCTCTTTTATTGCATTTTTTCATTCTATTGATTTGAAGAATAAATATTGCTCAAAGGAAATATGTAAAAATTCTAGATCTTAAGGAGCACACTTCAATAATTGTATAAGACATTACAGTAGCTGGTGAGAGAGGGTGGCTAGTCATGTCTTTCAAGGACTACTCAAAACCCAATAAAGCAAAATCAATCCCACTCAACCATAAAAGGAAGTAGTATCAGAAATGGGAAAAAATGGGCCCAGAGCCAAGATGGCGGCTGTAAAGCAGGGACTAGCGTGAGCTCCCCACCAAGTCCCTCCAAAAACCTATAAAAATGTCTCTGAACCAATTCTAGAACTGCAGAACCCGCAAAATAGCAGAGGGAAGCAGGTCTGCAGCCCAGGACAGCCTGGATGGTCTCTGGGTAAGGTTTATCCCACACACAGCTGGGAACAGAGCAGAGTGGAGCAGAGCCCAGCATGGGCAGCACAGACCAACCAGACCAGGAGCCAGGAGGAGCGTGCCCTAGTGCCCTGAATCAGTGATCTGTGGCAGTTGCCAGACTTCTTAACTCACAAACACCAAAGAAAACAGAGAAGAACTGCAGAACCCACAAAATAGTAGAGGGAAGCAGGGCACTAGCCCAGGAAAGCCTTGATGGTCTCTGGGTAAGGTCTATCCTGCATGGAAGCTGGGAGTGGAGCAGAACCTAGCGTGCGTGGCGCGGATCAACCAGATCAGGAGCTGGGAGGAGCATGCCCTCGCGCCCTGAATCAGTGAGCTGTGGCAGTTACCAGACTTCTCAACCCAAAAGCACCAAAGATAACACAGAAGGTTAGTGGGAAAAGCTGCTGGGGACATGGAGTTTGTGGTTCAGCTACCGCCCCGGGGGCAGCGGAGGTGGGGCAGCTTTAGAACTACATCTGCAGTTGCTTCTAGCCCCAGGCCCGCCTGGTGGGAGGAATTAAGTGGTAGATCAGAGCAGGAGTGCAGAGCATGCTGAAGATCTAAGTCCAGTCTGCATTGGGGGCTATTGGGGAAGGAGGAGTGCTGGTGTGGCAGAGCTGGCACATCCCCCCAGGCTTGAAACATAGGACTCTCTACAAGCAGTCATACCCTGCTGAAAAATTCAAGGGTCAAGTAAGTTGGCTGGGAACATGGTCAGGCAGCAAAAATGCACCCAGATTCAGTCTCAGACTTTGGAGTCTTTCTTTGGTGACAAAGAAGACCAAAACATAGAGCCAGAAGAAATCAACAAAGTCAAAGATCCTACAACAAAAGCCTCCAAGAAAAACATGAACTGACCTCAGGCCATGGAAGAGCTCAAAAAGGATTTGAAAAAGCAAATTAGAGAA
>JAQQSZ010013729.1:0-11690 GCA_028646595.1 Phalanger gymnotis
GGCATTTGATTTTTGGGGCATACTCATGGAAGGAGTGTTGAGACTCTGGGCAAGCTGCAGACTGCCCCCCAGCTTTGAAACCCAGATGTTGGTACTGGTAACTATGAATTGTATTGGGTCTGTCGGTTTGTAATTTGTTTAAGGGCTCTTGAGAAGGATATTGATGAAGAGACTCCAGGCAGCTGGAGTTAAGGAGCCCTCCAGTTTGTAAACCCGGATGCTGAGACTTTGTTGAACTCTGGTAACTATGTATTGGGATTTGAATCAGACAAGGTCTGTCTGTTGATGTTGGTAATTTGCTTGTATTTTGCTCTGAAGTTCAGGGTGCTGGCTTTTTCCCCTGAACTAAGTGAATGATATTTGTGTGCTGAATTAAAGTAAGGTAGCCAACCCCTTAACCTTGCTCTCCTTATTAAGGCATATCAAAAGAACCTGGGCTTTCTGGTTGTCCAGCAGCTTTCTGGGTGCTGGCTGTGGGTGGATCTGGACCCCCCACAGAAGCTGCTAGCCAGATTGTTAAAACAGGGATTAAGGGTATCCTGAATTGATTTGACTGTCATGGATTCTAGGAGATTCCCAAAATGATTATCAGACTTGTACTGCATTTTTCAGATCTAATGACAACACTCACTAGAACTAGTGAGTATGCTAACTCAATTAAGAAAATAACTTTGTCAATTTTCACCTGCAGTGTGAAGGGTAAAAAATAGAAAATCTCACAGAAAATAATAATGTCAGAGAAAGAAACAAAGGAAGGAAGGAAGGAAGGAAGGAAGGAAGGAAGGAAGGAAGGAAGGAAGGAAGGAAGGAAGGAAGGAAGGAAGGAAAGAAGAAAGGAAGGGGAAAGTAGGGAAGAAGGAAGGGAGGCAGTGAGGAAGAATGGGAGAGAGGAACTGAGAAAGGGAGTGAGAGAGAGAGGAAGGAAGGGAGGGAGGGAAGGAGGAAGAGCAGGATAAATAAGGGAAAGGAAGGGAAGAAGAGAGAAAGGAAGGAAAAGTGGGAAGAAGGAAGAAAGAAAGGCAGGAGGAAAGAAAGGAGGAAAAGAGAGAGGGAGGAAGGGAAGAATAGAGGGATGGAAGGAGGAAGGAAGACAGAAAGAAGGAAGGGATGGATGAAGGCAGAAAGAGAGGGAGGAAAAGAAGAAAGAATAGAGGGAAAAAGAAAGAAAAAGGGAGGAAAGAAAGAAAGGATGGAGAGGGAGAAAGGAAAGAAGGAGGGAAGCAGAGAGGGAAGGAAGGAAAAAAGGAAGGAAGGAAGGAAGGGAAGAAGGGAGGAAGGAAGGAAGGAAGGAAGGAAGGAAGGAAGGAAGGAAGGAAGGAAGGAAGGAAGGAAGGAAGGAAAGAGGAAACCACTGAAGTTACTATCACTAGGTAAAATAAAGGAACAAATCTTTAGATAAATATTAGAAGACATCTAGAGGATAAATGAATTATGAAAAGCAAGCAGTCAAATTTTACAAAGAACAAATCATGCCAGGCAAATTTAATTGCTTTTTTCCCCTTTTTGGATAGAGTCATGAGATTAATAGATGAAAGCAGTAGTAGATGTAGCGTATCTTGTAGCATTGGATACCATGGCTTATGAAATTTTACTCAAAGAATTAGTTTAAATTAGCTCAGATATGAGCAGTCTTACACAGACGAAAAATTGGTTGAAGTACCACATGAAAGGGGTAATGATAAATGACTTTTTTCTGTTTGGGAGGAGGTTTCTAGATGGGTGCTGCCAGGGTTAGTGTTAGGTCCAGTTCTTCTAAACATCTTCATTAATGATCTGAAAGGGGAAGTAAACAGCATGCTAATTAAAGTCACAGATGGCATTAAGATGGGAAATGTTGCAAACATCAGTAGGGCTTGAGAAGCAATAATGAGCCCTAAAGAGGTTTGAAATTGGTCAAAACTCAGCTTTAATTCAAATCTAACTTGGAAAAAAATGCAACTGAGGGAAAATATTGAACCTCACAAAATACTGAGCAGGAATAGACCTGGAAACCATAATACTAATGAATATGAACCAAAAAAAAATCTAGATTTATTTGTGATACAACTAGGTGAAATGTTTTGAGGAGGTTTTATAGTAAACTTGCATCTCAGGGCAAGGAATTAAGATCTAGTGTGTGACTTTAGCAAGATCTACAGGACATATTAAATTTTGTACCACTTATCTTGTTATGGGAAACATGTTAACAAATTATAGAAGATTCAAAGAAGAAAAAACAGAAGTGTTATGTTATGAAAGTGCTATATGAATTAGATCAAGTAGAACATTAAGAAGTAATTGAAGAAAGGAGATGATAGACGAGGAGCTAATGTCCTTTATTAACAGTTGGACAATAAATAAGTAGTCACATAATAACTGGAAGTTATCTATAATGCAGACTAATGATCATGGAAGTCCTCAAATAGAGAGAAAAATTAGCCAAAACACCAAGAAATATTGACAAGCAGATCAATCAAAATGAAGAAAAATGTTTTAAAAACTAAAATGATGTGAACTGATAAGAACATTCCTAAAAAAGTTTCAACATAAGCTAGAGAAATTATGAAAATATTTAGAAAAAATGAATGATAACAGAAGGAGAGCCAAGGTGGTGGCAAAAAGGCAACAACTCACTTGAACTCTCTCTCAAAGCCCTCTGAATACCTTTAAATAATGCCACGACATAATTCCTGGAGCAGCTAAAGACAACTTAGAACATTGGCAAGAAAAGTCTGTTGCACTGGAGTGAGAATGAAGTACTGTCCAGCACAGGTTGAGTCAGCACAGACAGAGTGAGCCCCAGCAAACCAGGAGCAGGCCTTGTGAGTGACTGAATCTTCAGTGGCAGTAGCTACTTCCTGAGCTCTCAGTCAACAAATGGAGAGGATGTTGAAGAACTGATCACAAGGAGATTACAGGGGTTTCTTTGCTGGCACTGGGGGTGGTACGCTATTGCTTTGCTGATAATCAGATCTGGCTCACAGTCCTAGGTGGCAATCCCAGGGCAACACAGGAGAACCTGCAGGTGGCAGTGGAGCAGAGACCCTCATCACAGTTCCAGGGCAGAAAATAGTGCTTATGGTCACACAGATAAGAGAACAGACCAGGAGAGTAGTAAACACACATCTCTTTAAATCACACCACCTTGGAAGAATTGAAAATGTAGTTTCTTAGAAGTATCCCTGAAAACAGCAGCACAAAATCCCTAAAGTTTGGGACAATGCACCCTCCACTGTGTAAGCAGAGCCTCATTTTAGCAAAGGGTTAAACGTCAAGAAATAGATGAAAAAATGATCAAAAAACAGAAAAAATTCTGACCACAGAAAGTCACTATGGTGAGAAGGAAGAGCTAAACTCACACTCAAAACCAAGAATGTCAAAGCTCCAATATCTAAAACCTCCAAGAAAAATATGAATTGGTCTCAGGGAGTGGAAAGGCTTAAAAAGAATTTTGGAAATCAAGTAAGAGAGGTAGAGGAAAAATTGGGAAGAGAAATTAGATTGATGTAGGAAAATTATGAAAAAAGTCAGCATCTTGGTAGAGACACACAAAAAATATGGAAGAAAATAACACCATAAAAAATGGAATAGGTCAAATAGTAAAAGAAGTATAAAAAGGCAATGAGGAGAAGAATGCCCTGAAAAGCAGAATCAGCCAATGGAAAAAAGAAGCAAAATATTCACTACAGAAAAAAAAATCTCCTTAAAAAGTAGAATTGGCTATATGTAAAAGGAGGTACAACCATATACCAAAATAAAGTTAAAATGGGTTGACAATTTAGATATAAAGGCTGATACTATAAGCAATCTGGGAGAGTAAGGAATAGTTTTCCTGTCAGATTTATGGAGAAAGGAAGAATTTATTACCAAACAAGAGATCGACAGCATTATGAAATGCAAAATGATTACATAAATTGAGAAGTTTTTGTACAAACAAAGCCAATGCAACCAAGATTAGGAAGGAAGCAGAAAATTGGGAAAGAATTTTTACAACCAGTGTCTCTGATAAAGGCCTCATTTCTAAAATATACAGAGAACTGAGTAAAATTTATAAGAATACAAGTCATTCACCAATTGAGAAACGGTAAAATGATATGAATAGGCAGTTTTCAGAGGCATAAATTAAAGATATCTATAGTCATATGAAAAAATTATCTACATCACTATTGATCAGAGAAATGGAGATCAAAACCAGTTTTAGTTACTACACTTGTCAGATTGGTTAACATGACAAGATGGAAAACTCATAAATTCTGGAGAATATGTGGGAAAATTGGAACACTAATGCATTGTTGGTGGAGTTGTGAACTGATCCAACCATTCTGGAGGGCAAGTTGCAGCTATACACAAAAGGCTATAAAAATTTGCATAGTCTTTAACCTAACAATACAAGTTCTAGGGCTGTATCCCAAAAAGATCATACAAATTGGAAAAGATCCATATGTACGAAAATATTTATAGCAGCTCTTTTTGTGGTGGCAAAGAACTGGAAATCAAGGCGATGCCCATCTATTGGTGAATGGCTGAACAAGTTGTGGTATATTAATGCAATGGAATACTATTGTGCTATAAGAAATGAGGAGCAGACAGACTCCATAATAACCTGGAAAGACTTATATAAAATGATACTGAGTGAGGGGAGCAGAACCAAGAGAACATTGTATACAATTACAGACACATTGTGAGAGGAATAACTTTGATAGATTGGGCTCTTCTCATCAAAGGTTCTAAGATAAGTCCAGAAGACTCACAATGGAAAAAGCTATCCACATACAAGAAAAGAATTATGTAGTCTGAATGCAGATTGAAGAAAACTATTTGTGTTCTCTGTCTCTCTCTCTGTCTTATTTTGTTTCTTCTTTCTCATGGTTCATTACATTGGTGATAATTTTTCTTTATAACATGACTGCAACAACAATATTGCTAGCACCTGCTGTGGAGGTGAAAGACCAGTAACACCAGCACACAGAAGGGCTGCTACCACAAGACAGGCTTCTAGCTGTCTGACCAAAGCTATTCACACATAGTCACCAGAGAGAGAAGCACTAACATCTGGGTTTGCAAAGCTGGGGGTGGAGGAGGCTCTTTAATGGCTACCCAGAGTCTCCACAGCAACACTCTTCCAATGAGTGAGTCCCAAACAAAATGCTAACCTCAGAGTATAAATACCCTTCTTCAGGGCCTGAAGGCTTCACACCTCTCCAGGGCTCCACACCTTTCTAGGACTCTACACTTCTCCAGGGCTTCACACTTCTGCTGACCTAATTAACAAAAGGGTGTGGTCCTTCCTAGAAACAAAGGCAAGGCTCAATCGAAGGCAGCTAGTTTCCTTGGTGCTAAGAAGCACTCCAAAAGAAAAAAAAATGGTCGAAAGTCCCATTTTGCTTACCCTTACAATGACTAATGTGAAAATATGTTTAATGTGAAGGAATATGTAGAACCTATATTGGATTGCATGCCTTCTTTGTTCAGGGAAAATATAACAGTAATTAAGGTGGGACTTTTTGCTGTTGACCTTTAATGATTCTGACCTTTGTTTGAATGGGGTAGATAAAGTGGGATGTTTTTGTATTTGCCAGCACTGAGATAATTGGGAGTCATTGAGTTCTATCTGATGTAATATTGGGGATGGGGAACTGTTTCACGCCCAGCCTGGGTAAGGTCTGGGCCCTTGGGGCCCTGAACAGGATATATAAGCATTCTCTCTTGGAGCTCTGAGCCACAGCAGGAGTGGCGCATGACTCTGGGTCAGCAGTTGTAATGAGCTCCCCCGCTGAACACTCAGGTGTTGGTAACTATGAATTGTCTTTGGTTTATAATTCAGGGTGCTAGTTTTTCCCCTGAACTCAGTAAATGATATTTATATCCTGGATTAAAGTGAGATTGTTAACCCCTTAATGTTGCTTTCCTTAGTAAAGCAGATGAAAAGTATCTGGGCTTGAAGCATTCTCTGAGCTGGTTGTTGTTGGCTTTACACCCCTACAGCTGCTGCTAGATGGATTGTTGATACAGGGAGGTGGAAGGAGAGGAAAGAGAGAGAAAATTTGGAAATCAAGACTTGTGGAACTGAATGTTTTAAACTAAAAATAAATTTATTTATTTACTTATTCATTCATCCATTTATTTGTTTATTTAATTAATTATTTTTTACATACTTTGTTAGTTTTAATATGTACGAGTTAAATTACACAGCATGAGATGGAAATTGGGCAGGAAAGAAAAGATGGGGAGGTATGATGGATGACGAGATTAGGCTTGCTATATCCTCCCCACTTCCGTCAAGCCCATCTCTCTGTGCATAATAATGTTCTCAGTGCAGCCCACAGCTCCTTCAGAGCAAACACAGAACTATGCCAAACTTCCCCTCATCCTTATTCAAGGCTTAGGACACAGATGTAAGCCAGCTTCTGCCTCTGTCTCTACCAAGCCCAGGGCTCCCACCGGCAGCTTCTTCACAGGTGTTGGAGGTGAATATGAGTGCATCAATTTATCCAGGCGATGATGATAAATGAGGCCTTTGGAGTTTAGGTAAAAAGTAGAAAGGCATCACACATCTGGTAAAGCTCTTGCTTATATCAGCAGTAGAACCACAAGAAAAGGAGTTGGGTAGGTAAACCCACAAGCCATCAACATGCCTGTGGCATCCAGTATTCAGTATGTTGGTTCAGGACCTCTAGCTGCAGCTGAGCAAAATAATTTCAGGCCAAGAGTTGGCAGAGGTTCAGTGATAGAATGTACCATGTATGGCCTTTGGTTCAAATGTTCAGGATCTCATTGATGAATTCCATACCAGATTAGTAGAGGTTATAATCATGGGAGGGAAAAAACAGGTTGGAAAACTACTGCCTTAGTTTCTCAAGTATGACAGCTAGATGTTCCTCCATGCTGGGGTTCCCTGATGGAATGGCAGGAGTGGGGTGAGGACTTCCAGGTGCCTAGAATGGGATAAGAGCCCCACGGTGGGGGTAAGGCAATTCTTCAAAGAGGCTCTGCACAGGAGTGATCTCACCCCAAAGTCGTCTTTCTGAAAGGGGAAAATAAATAAATTTAAAAGGAAAAAGAGAAAAGGAGGCAGAAGAGGTTACTGAAAAAATAATTCTTTAAAAATTAGAAAGGAGCAAATGCAAGCTGATGACTTTATGAGAAATCAAGACATTAAAAAATAATAAACCAAAACCAAAGAATGAAAAACAAACACAAGACAGTATAAAATATCTCACTGGAAAAACAAATAACCTGGGAAATAGGTTGAGGAGAGATGATTAAAAAATTATTGGACTACCTGAAAGCCAGGATAAAAAAAAGCCTAGACCTCATCTTTCAAGAAATTATCAAGGAAAATTGCCCTGATATTCTAGAACCAGAGGATAAAATAGAAATTGAAAGAATCCACCAATTGTCTCTTGAAAAAGATCCCAAAAGGAAAACTCCTAGGAATATTATAGCCAAATTCCAGAGTTCCCAGGTCAAGGAGAAACTATTGCAAGCAGCCAGAAAAAAAACAATTCAAGTATTGTAGAGCCACAAGCAGCACAACATAAGATTTAGCAGCTTGTAAATAGAGAATCAGAGGGCTTGGAATATGATATTCTGGAAGGCAAAGGAGTTAGTATTACAACCAAAAATCACCTATGCAGCAAAACTGAATATAATCCATGATGGGACCACAAAGTCACCACAAAGCTCTGCCACACCAGCACTCCTTCTCTCCCAAGAACCACTAACCAGATCCAAGTAGGGCAAAGCAAAAGAACCTTGCCTCTGAGCCAGCAAAGCACTCCTTGCACTCCTGCTCTGATCAGCCTCTTGGTTGCCCGCACTGTGTGGGCCAGGGGCTCAGGAAGCAGCCGCCAGGGCTTCCTGCTGCTGCTGCTGAGCTACTTCCACCCTGGGCCTGGGGCTGGACCACACATTTCTCTCACCCAGATCCAGCAGTTTTCTGACTGACTTGCTCTGTTGTCTTTGGTGGCGGTGGCTTGAGAAGTCTGGTAACTGCCACAGCTCAGTGATAAAGGGCACTGAGGCGTGCTCCACCCATTCTACTCCTGGCCTGGTCTGTCCTGGCATGGCCCATACTGGGCTGCGCTCTGCTCTCAGCACAGTGTGATAGACCCTTCTCAGCGACCATCCAGGTTGTCTTAGCCTAGAGACTTGTTTCCCTCTGTTGTTTCTTGGGTTCTGTAGTTCCAAAATGTGTTTAGAGACATTGTTTATAAGTATTTGGAGGGGGTTGGGGGAGAGCTTAAGCGAGTCCCTGTCTTCAAGCAGCCATCTTGGATACCGCCCCCCACTTTTCTTTAAAGTAAAATTCCCAATTGAGTGTGTATGTTATTCCGCACTTAGGCCAAATCTGATGAGATTCCCTCTCAACTCCCCACCTTCCCCTCCAATGTAAAAACTTTTTCTTGCCTCTTTTATGTGAGATAATTTACCCCATTCTGCCTCTCCCTTTCTCCTTCTCTCAATATATTCCTGGTTTACCTCTTAATTTTATTTTTTAGATATCATCCTTTCATATTCAACTTATCCTGTGCCCTGCCCCACTCTATATATCTATAGATATATATCTACACATAGATATATATTGATATAAATACACACACACATATACGTGTATATATATATGTATATATATATATATATATATATATATATATATATATATATATATATACACATATATATCTGTTCCCTCTAACTACCCAAATACTTAGAAAGTTCTCCTGAGTTACAAATATTATCTTTCCATGTAGAAGTATAAACAGTTCAACTTTAATAAGACCTTTGTGATTTCTTTTTCCTGTTTACCTTTTCATTCTTCTCTTGAGTCTTGTATTTAAAAGTCAAATTTTCTACTCAGCTCTGGTCTTTTCATCAAGTATGTTTGCAAGTCAATGAAAAATTTCATTGAATGTCCATTTTTTCCATGAAGGATTATACTCAGTTTTGCTGGGTAGGTGATTCTTGGTTTTAATCATAGCTCCTTTCACCTGTGGAACATCATATTCCAAGCCCTCCAATCCCTTCATGTAGAAGCTGCTAGATCTTGTGTGATCTTGTTTGTGTTTCCACAATGCTCGAATTGCTTCTTTCTGGCTGCTTGCAATATTTTCTCTTTTCCTGCAAACTCTGGAATTTGGCTAAAATATTACTAGGAGTTTTCCTTTTGGGATCTCTTTCAGGAGGTGATCGGTGTATTCTTTCCATTTCTGTATAACCCACTGGTTCTCGAATATCAGGGCAGTTCTCCTTGATAATTTTTTGAAAGGTGATGTCTAAGCTCTTTTTTGATTATGGTGTTCAGGTAGTGCAATAATTTTAAAATTATTTTCAGGCCAGTGGTTTTCCAATGAAATGTTTTACATTGTCTTCTATATTTTCATTCTTTTGGTTCTTTTTTTATAATTTCTTGATTTCTCATAAAATCAATTGCTTTCATTTACTCCATTAAAATTTTTAAGGAATTATTTTCTTCAGTGCGCTTTTGGACCTCCTATAGCATTTGGCTAATTTTGCTTTTCAAGGCATTCTTCTCTTTGTTGGCTTTTTGGACCTCTTTTGCCATTTGGGTTAGTCTATTTTTGAAGGTATTATTTTCTTCAGCAATTTTTTGAGTCTCCTTTAGTAAGCTGTTGAGTCATTTTCATTATTTTTTTTACACCACTCTCATTTCTCTTCAGTATTTTTCCTATACTTCTCTTATTTGATTTTCAATATCCTTTTTGAGCTCTTCCTTGGCCTGAAACAAATTCATATTTTTCTTGGTCACTTTGAATGTAGGAGCTTTGACTTTGTTGCCTTCTTCTTGTTTTATGCTTTTATCTTCCTTGTCACCAAATCAAGATTCTATAGTCTGATTTTTTATATTGTTTGCTCATTTTCCCAGCCAATTACTTGACTTTTGAGCTCTTTGTCAAAAAAGAACTCTGATTCCAGAATGGAGAATGCTCTGATCCAAGTTTCAGGGGTTTCGAGCAGCTGTTGTCAGAGATACTTTTACACATGGTATGATCAAAGGGAAGCATTTACTGCTCTCTTGGTCTGTGCTCTGGTCTGTGAGTGACCATAAGCACTCTATTCTGCCTTGGAACTGTGAAGATTTCCTCTCCACAGCTGCCACAAGCTCTGTCATGCCAGCACTCTTCTTCACCCCAGGAATGCCAGCTAGGACTGCAACCCAGATCCAAGCAAGGCAAAGCAAGAGGATCCTACCTCAATGACAGCAAAGATATCCCTACAGTCTCTCTCTGATCAGCCGCTTGATCCTGCTGCTATCTGTGGGCCTGTAGCTCCATAAATAGCCTCTGTAGCTGCTACCACTATTGCCACTGCCAGCTCTGCCAGCCTGGGGCTGGGGCCATACTATGCTCTTCTCTACAAGTCCAACAGAGTTTCCCCACTGACCTTCTCCTTTGTCTTTGGCATTTGTGGTTTGAGAAGTCTGGAATCCACCACAGGTGCCAGTGATTCAGTGACCTGAAACATGCTCCAGTCAGTCTGTGTTCGTGTGGCCCATGCTGGACTATGCTCTGTTCCCAACATGGTATGATAGACCCTTCCTGTCAGCCTTCCCAGTTGTCTTGGGCTGAAGATTTGTTTCACCTCTGTCATTTTGTGGGTTCTGTAGCTATAGACTATGTTTAGAGTAATTTTTATAGATATTTGGAGGAGTTTGGGAGAGAGCTCAAATAAGTCCCTGATTTTACTCCACTATCTTGGCTCTGCTCCTCTCAAAATCCTTTTTGAGTTCTTCCATGGCCTATGACCAATTTGTATTATTCTTGGAGGCTTTTGGTATAGGATCTTTGACTTTGTTGTCTTCTGGTTGTATGTTTTTGATCTTCTTTATCACCAAAGTAAGATTCTCTAGTTTGAGGGTTTTTTTGTGCTGTTTATTGTCACAAACTTCAGGGGTTTTGTGCAGCTGTTTTCAGAGATGTTCCTAGGGTCCTGTAAATTTTAAGTTCTTCCAAGATGATGTGATCAAAGGAGAGGTGTTTAATCCTTTCGTGGCCCGTGCTCTGGTTTTTGAATGACCACAAGCACTCTTTTCTTCCTTGAAACTGTGAGGAGGATTCCCTCTCCATAATTGCCTCAAGCTCTGTGTAACAGTAAGAACCCTGGCATACCCAGGATGGCATGCTGGCACAGGTTCATACAGGAAAGGCAACTTTAAGGAAGTCAACAATATTACTTTAATCACAGCCAGAAGGCATCACAACTCTTATGATTCAATGCCTAATTTGCTTAGTACTAAAAGGTGTGAAAGCCTTCTTACAAGCAAGTCTAGTAAGCAAACATCCCCCTAAGCAACTCCTCCTTAGGCAAGTTCCTCCCCCAATTGTCTCTATATATCACAGCTGCATAGGAGTTCAAAGTTGTAAGACATTCATGATTGAACAAATGTGGTCACATAGACCTACTAGTGGACAGGAAATATCTTTCTTTTTTTTGCAATTTTTTAAATTTAATTTATTTAATATATTTAGTTTTCAGCACTGATTTTCCCAAGAGTTTGAATTACAACTTTTCTCCCACATTTCTACTCTGCCACCCACTCCAAGATGTCGTATATTCTGGTTGCCCAGTTCCCCAGTCAACCCTGCCTTCTATCACCCCACTCCTCTTCCATCCCCTTTTCCCTCCTTCTCTTGTAGGGCAAGATAAATTTCTACACCCCATTGCCTGTGTATCTTATTTCCTAGTTGCAT
>JAQQSZ010013730.1:0-11690 GCA_028646595.1 Phalanger gymnotis
TTTTCTAATGAGATTTCACATTGTCTTTCTTTTTTTGATTCCTTTGGTTCTGTTTTATAATATCTTGATTTCTCATCAAGTCACTAGCTTCCACTTGCTCCAGTCTAATTTTTAAGGTAGTATTTTCCATTTGGCTAATTCTGCCTTTCAAGGCATTCTTCTCCTCATTGGCTTTTTGGAGTTCTTTTGCCATTTGAGTTAGTCTATTTTTTAAAGTGTTATTTTCTTCAGTGTTTTTTGGGGTCTCTTTTAGCAAGTCATTGACTTATTTTTCCTGGTTTTCTTGCATCACTCTCATTTATCTTCCCAATTTTTCCTCTTTTCCTCTACTTCTCTTACTTGCTTTTCCAAATCCTTTTTGAGATCTTCCATGGCTTGAGACCAATTCATATTTTTCTTGGAGGCTTTTGATGGAGGCTCTTGGAGGCTCTTTGACTTTATTGACTTCTTCTGGCTGTATGTTTTGGTCTTCTTTGGCACCAAAAAAAGATTCTAAAGTCTGAGTCTGAATCTGAGACCATTTTCACTGCCTGGATTCCTAAATATTCTTGTATTAAATTGTTTTCTTCTGATTATTAATGAATGTTTTGGGAGCTGTTGACTTTTTCTGATTTTTTTTTTTTTAGAAATCAGTGTAATTTTGTAGATATAGTCATTTGACAATAGATAATTAAACTGAAAATGACTGCATGTAGGTGGAGGGATTCAAGTGAATTTGAACAGTATTTTTTCGTCCAAGCCTATGATTTCATCAGTGTAGGGAACTTCAGATAAATAAAGTCCCCATACCAATACATTTTAATAGTCTTGGAGCATTCCATTATGTTAAATTATTTAACAGTGATCACATAGAGAGTGCATATCAGAGGAAACACTTGAACTCGGCTCTTTCTGACTTAGAGGCCCGCCCACTTTCCACTGCTGCCTCTTATTGAATAATAGTTAATAACAGTAAATATGATAGCTGATATTTATATAACCCTTTCAGGCTTTCAAAACACTTTTTGTATATATTATCTCACTTTATCATAGAGTTTAAAGAACATTTTTTTTTAATTAAAGAGACCAATCTAATTAGGAAGACCAATATGAAATTTGTTATTGCTTTCTGTCTCCTAAATAGCTTTTATGTTTTTGTCCTATAGGTTGGCCTTGCGGTAGTGAATGGACAGCTTATGGCAGTAGGAGGTTTTGATGGTACAACATATTTGAAGACAATTGAAGTCTTCGATCCTGATGCTAACACATGGAGGTAATCTTTAAACTGTACTGAAAAATTATCTCTTTCATTCACAGCAAACTTGGGCCTTTATATCAACATGAGATAACATGTGATCGGGAATAATCTTAGATAATTGAGTCAAGAAGTTGTTCCTTTTGGAGTTCATTGGAAAGATACAAGTAACATAGCATTTAATTGGATCTGACTTGAACCCCTAGTGCAATGAAATGGTTAAGTGATCTAGCTTAAAATCTTTGTATCATATCATTTGAGGCAGCCATTTCTTAACGTTATAGATCCTCCCAATTAGAAAAATGTTTGATAGCGTAATGAAGTTCCTGACATTGGCTTGTTGGGTATTTATTCCTTTGCACTATAACTCTAGTCACAGAAAGAACTTTATGGATAATCCAAAGTTGTTCATTGCAGTATTAATGTTACCTTGAATCTATATGATGCCATTTTGCTAAAGTATTTGGACAGCTTTTACATATAATCAGATCAGCTTATAATAACTCCATGATTCCATAGGTAATGTCCTAAAATATATTTCATTATATATTCATAGAATTACTATTTTAGAGCTATGAGACCTTCTAATCCAACTTGCTTATTTTATAGATGAAGAAACTGAGATGCAGAGAGATTAAATGACTTTTGGTAAAATAAGTAGTAGATTTAGGAATAGAAACCAGATCTCCTGACTCCCCAGTCTAGTACTCTGTTGACTCCCCAGTCTAGTATTCTGTTTTTACAGATGGAAAAATGAAGACACAAGTTTAAATGACTTTCTTTCCCTTACTGCGAAGTATTTGTTTTCATCATGAGTTTTAGGTTTTTAGAGGGAAATGTTGGGTAAGAACTATTTGGGAAGTTGTCTAAATTTTTCCATTGATTCTGCCATTTAATTCCATGACCTGATGCACAACTGAGTTTCTACATGTGTACAAAAGGAGCCCTCGAATGTTTCTAAACTACTTTGAACCCATGAGGTCAGTGTAAGCATTACCATCCCACCTTATAGATGACACAACTGAGGCTTAGGTGAAGTGACTTGCCCAAGATGATATGTCTAATAAGTGTCAGAGCCAATATTTTAATCCACACCTTGCTCACTCCAAGACTAGTGGTCTTTCTGCCATACCAAGCTGCCTCCCACATTTCCCAAGTTAAATTTGTGAAAAGTTCTAGGATCATCTGAGAGATCCTATCTGATTTTTGCAAATACTTATCACAAACTTCATAATCTCTAAGGAGTTCTGTGTTCTGTTCTATGGAAATGCTTCTTCTTACAAATGTTTGGTTGGATCCATGTTTTAGACACTGTCCTTTCTGTACTAGACAGAAGTGGATCATGGAATTTAATGCTTGAAGGAACCTTAAAAGTCATCTAATCTTTATACTGCACTGTTCTCCTTCTATCACTTGTAAACTGAACAGGTTTGGACAGTTTTTTTAATGGAAAATACCACTTTTTCAATTGAAACTGCTTTAGACTGGTTGGCTATATGCTGTATTAATTGGCAGATAGTTTTAAAATAATCATTATCCTTGTAGGAAATTTATTTCTTTATAAATCTGTCAGGTCACAGAAAGAAAATTGTATCATATGCCTTGGACTGGCATGAGTTTTTATAATTACCATTTGGTTTTTAAGAGTCTACTTATATCAGATACTTCCTCCCATTATTTGAACCCTGTGCTAAACTATTTTGGGAAGAACTTCCAAAGTGTGTTTGTTTGGTAGGGATTTGATTTAATTTAACCTTCTTACTGAACTATGACATGCAAAAAATAAATGCTAAAACCTATACCAGGTATTACTAGATGCTGTAATCCCAACAAGAAAAAATAGCCAACATACTGTACTAATACAAAAACTGCTGATTTAGACATTTCCCCCTGACAGGTTCTTTTGGTTTTCATCAGCAACAGGAATTAAAGAAACATGAATTAATTCACTCATTCATTCCGCAAATTTATTGAGTGCCTATCATGTGCCAGGTACTGTGTGGACTACAAAGTTATACAAGATCTGGTAAGAAAGTAAGGAGAAGGAAGAGTGCTGAACGATCTATTACTAAGCTTTTTGCTACTGTATTAAATGCTGTGACAAGATCTTCAGAGGTTTTTCTTGGGACAGTGATGTGTTTCTAGCTGCCGTTCCTAGGTTCAGCCTTTCTACACTACACTCAAGAGAATTTCGCTGTCATAATTCTTGTAATCCTCCTTCTCTCAGTCTCTCCACCACTGCTTCCTTTTTTTTATCAGTACATACCTCTTGAAAAAAAAGGAAAATTATACTAGTCAGTCTAGAAGACCTGAGAGAGGCCAGATTTCTTTCCAAAGTTATAAATGTAGCAACATCTATTTTAATATTTCAGATCAAAGAAACAATCTGCTTGGAGTTTGACATACTTGGAATATTGTATACTTCGTGGAACCATTGAGTTTTTTTTTACTTTTAATCTCATATTCCTAAAATATGGTTCCTCAGTCCTCTTCTCCTTAGGTTGAAAAGCTGGATGGCCAGCAAACCGAAATGGGTAATGGTGATTGAGTCTGTCACAGAAACTTGAGAGTTGTGGAGGATCTCAGAGGCCATCAAGCCCAGATGGAGTCTGTGTGGGGTCCTCACCAGTCACCCAGCCTTCCCTCGATGATTCCTAGTGAAGCAGCTCCTTTTTCTTTTGAACAGCTCTGTTTTTCCTTAGGTCAAAGCTAGATCTTTTGCTTCCCAGCAGTTCCCCCCTACCCTTAACCCTTTTTCTGAATACATTTTTAATACCTCTTCCATTCAACATCCTGTCAGGTGCTCAAAGGCAAGCCCATGTTCCCTCTCTCCTCCAGGCTAAAAAGCTAGTTTCTTGAATTGGTCTTTGTACAATGTGGCCTCCAGTCCCCTTGCCCTCCCAACTCTTCCCCTCTCGACTGTCTCCCCCCATTGGTGTCCTTTAAGGCATAGTGCTCTAAGCAGAAGAGATTCTTCAGGACGTGTGACCTCAACAGATGAATCACTATCATATCTGGTATTCTGGACATGCCTCTCTCAGGGCAGCCTAGAATACCATTAGTTTTTTTATTGCTGTGTCCTATCACAGGAAATCAGATTCTGTTATAAACTCCAAAAGGTTTTGTTGTATTGACTTTATGCAAACACTCCTAGCAATGAGTGATTACTTACCTTGGGCTTGGGTTTTTGTTTTCTGGTTTTTTAATCATAGAGGTTTCTGTTCTGTTTCATTTTGGGTTTTATACCCCCCATTGCCTAGTAGAGTATCTAGTGTATGGTAGACAGTTGATAAAGACTAATGATTTTTAAAATGAAGTTTGAGTGGAGAGAGCCCCAAATACCTTACCATATTTTATTTTTCATTTTTAACTATAAAGTATACCACACCAAAGAAACTCATATCTTCAGTAAACACTTTTGACTGATTTGTTATCTTGTGCTGGTTTTGTGTGGCTGATTCGTGAACAGATTTGAACTGTTAGAAAATCTGACTCTGTTTCTTTTTTTGCAGGTTATATGGTGGTATGAATTATCGTCGGCTAGGGGGTGGTGTAGGTGTGATTAAAATGACACATTGTGAGTCTCACATATGGTAAGCGTGTGTGAGGAATACCTGTGGTTCTCATTCACATATATGCCTGTGTGTCTAGTGGAAAGACTCATTGACTTTGGAGCTGTATGAGGTTCTTGAAAACAGATCAAATTTTATTCTTTGCCGGTGCCTCAATGTGGAAATATAAATCCAGTGACTTTTCTGAAAGAGCAGCTATCGGAAACTGCATTGGCTGGACTCTTCCCAACACGTTGAAGCTTCGCTTATGTTTTAATTTCTTAAATACCTTATATGCTTTTTGAGCAAAAAACCTTCAGAGCACTCCAGCATAAGCAGGACCCCAGAACTAAAAGGTATGTTGGGAGTCTGGCGAAGGGAACAAGTTGCCTCTTCCAAGATGAAATAAAATGGTTTCCCACATAATGGAAACTGTAGTGTGGAGTGGGCAAAAGTGGAAAATGATACTGAAAACATTACTTTTGCCTTAGCAGAAAGCTTCAGAAAAAAAGTACTTGACCTACAAGATGCCACCTTTGCACAAAATTTTTGACAATGTGCAGAAGAATATTTATTTTTTGTTTTCATTTGTTATATAATTTTCTTTTTACTTATAACCAAAAAAGGAAGAAAAAAAAGATAAACAACAAAACCCATAATTGTTATTTTAAAGCGATTGACTTTGAAAATGCTCATTTGGCGGAGTAAGACTACATATAACCTATTTTTTTCTGAGTATTCCAGTTCCAAAACTATATATGGTGGATCAGCTCCTAAGGATCACAATTGCAAAAATCAGTTATCCAAAATACATTAAGTAGTCAGCCTTCTTATTATCTGAAGTTCCACATGACTTGAAGGTCTTTAAAAAAAAAAAAACTTGTTTTTAAACATTAGAAGTCAAAAAGGAATGTTAAGTCAATAAAAGTCTAGACTCTCAAATGCTGCAGTTTTCTTCAGTGACAACTTGATTCTTGTTTTCCTATGTGAACTTGTTCATTGACTGCTTTTATTACAGTCTTTTTAAAGCAATGTTCCTCCTAGGTTTTTCTGCTAGAACTAGAGCTCTGCTCAGTGCCTCTAAAAAGCTAGTTAGGGGACCCTCCTGTACTGCCTGGAGAACCCTGCAGAATCATCTGCAACTCTGCAAGAGTTCTTGCTCAAAAGCATTGCAGACCGAAGCAACTCTGCTTTCTGTTTCCTTATCACTACCACGGACCAGCAGGGAGAGTTGGTGTCTCCCCCTCAGTGAACACTGTTATACAAGTCCTTACACTTAGTGCGCAGGCCTGGAGAGGCTGAGGCCTACCTGCGACGAGATGGGATTCAGCAATTTGTGTAACAGAGTATATGTTAGTGAGTGAAACCGACTGAGGTGTCTGACTAACAATATTTGGTTTGTTGTGTAAAGCTACACACTGTTGTCTTCATCCTTGCTGGTGAAGAGCTAAGCATGTAAGGTTAGTGAAAAGGAAAAGCAATGATGAAAAACCCTCCTTTCTTCTGGGTTTGTTCCTTGTTTCCTTATTCATGTGCTTGATATGAAAGTCTTGGAATAAGACTTCCATGATGACAACAAAAGTGAATGACCATCCCTTTTTTCCTCAACAAAAATGGTTGGCAATTCTTGTGTTTACATTCAAAAATCATTTGCACCTTTACAAGAAAAAAGAAGTATTTGGTAAACAATTGTTTACATGTATCATTTATGCTTTTTCTAGCATGAGTAACTTGTTAAAAAAAAATAGTGTTTACCTTAATAAATTTCTTTAATGCTATTTAATGCTTGTCCCTTTTTATTTAGTGATCAGTACAGCTGTCCAGCTGCTTTCTACCTGGTTATTGACATATGCCTCATAGATTATCTTTACAGTTCAGATGTGAGCAATTTAAATTTAAAGAAATAAGAGAATTATCAGCCTAAATTAGAAAGCTTAATTATATGGTTTAATATAGGTTGATATAGCATTAATACTTACGTCTGTAAGCTTTTTCCCAGTGTAGGAGTTCAGATTATAACTTGAAACGTTGTCAGGAACCACATACCACAATAGATTGCATGCATTCCTTGTTTTTAAACTATGTACAGTGTTGATTAATAGCAAATATATTCATATCACATAACCTAAAATTTCTTACTTAAGGGTTTTTCCTTCCAGAATGCATCATGCATGCATTTGCAGCAACTGGTAGCAAAATATCAGTATTGTCCAGCACTGTTGATATTGTTTCTATCCAGAGGAAAGGAACAAAATCCCAAGAGTTATTAGAATCAGGGAATCCTCAGACTTAGGAAGGATTCCTAGAGAAACATGTCACAAGACTCAGAGCTGGGAAGGTGCTGCAAAACAGTCAGTCATGAAGGAGCACCATCTACCATTTCAAAGTCTTCTTCACCAAAAGTTGTCAGCCTAGTCTGTCAATAGACTTTGTCTTTGGAAATGCATTTCCTTTTTTTTAATTGATGATAGGTATGAATTTAGAAATAAGAGTTGCTTTGTGGCCATCTTTCCTGATAGATCCATTCCACAAAACAAAGGATACCATAATGCAGAAGTTTGTTATGTATACTAATATGTTTCTGTGTGTCGACATATATGCACATGCGCGCACACACGCCGAATCCAGCCTGTTTTTTTTTTTCTCCCCAGCTATGGTAGGAATTTGGCAAAGAGACAAAGTTGCCTCTTTAGAAAGATAAAATGGTCAACCACATAGTATTCTGTGTATCCACCTGTGAACTACTTGTAGATAACATTTTCTCAACCATAACCAAGCTTGTTTGATGAAGAGGGGAAGGGATGAGTACCTACCCTGCCTCTCCCCCAATTTCCCAACAGAATTTGCTAGGGCCAAAGGTTCTGAAATGGTGGTGGCTGGTTGTGCTGTTGGAGGGTGGGGGAGTGGGAACCTTTTAAAGGTCAAGTTTGACTAAGCAAATGAGAAAGGAAGAAAAAATGAGACAAAAGGAAATAGAAAAAAAGACAAAGAGAAGAGGGAAGGAAGAGATTTGAAAATTAAGGGGAAGAAGAATGCCTGGGGCAACTCTTTCCTTATATTCTGTAAAGAGCTTGTGAGATCTGGATTCTACGTGAATGGCTTCAAGGACTCTGCGCTACAACTGGATAGATATGACACAGCGCAAGAGAACTAGTATTGTTACAGAGCTATGTTTTCAGAATGGCCGAGCTCCCAAATTTTAGAGTGAGGAATTTAGGCTCTTTAAATGCGGAGGAAGCGGGTATTACTTTGCCAAGCTTAAGCATTACCAGAAGGCAGCAGGGTGGTGCAGGAAATTGGGCACAGGACTTAAACAGTTAGGAAGATGTCAGTTTGACTCCTGTCTCAGACACTAGGTATGTAACCTTGGGCAAGTTGCTTAATCTCTTTCCTCAACTGTAAAATGAGGATAAGAGCATCTACCTCACAGAGTTATTGTGAGGAGCAAAGAAGTTAATATATAAAGTGCATTTCAAACCTCAAAGTGCTATATAAATGTTAGCTAATATTATTAAAAGAAATCTGAGACATATTGTTAAATTCTGTATGTTCCCATTCAATTTTTTTCGATCACTTTTTGCATCTTAAATAGGTAGACATTTAGTTCTGTTTTTCTTACAGAAGTGAGCTGGACAGCATTTAAAACAGGGGTCCTTAACCTGAGGTCCATGGACACGCCAAAGGATCTACTAATAGGTTTCAGGAAACCTTTGAATTTGGATCATAAAAAAAAATCTTTATTTTCCTTTGTAATACTGTGTATTTCTTTTATTCTCTTAAAAACATGAGATTGGGTCTGTCCATTGGCTTCACCAGATTCGAGAGGGGTCCATGACATACAAAAAGAATTCTCTAAAGGAAGGTAGCTATCCTAGGTGAGTGGAGTATTTTGAACCTCAGAGATCTATGATCTTTATGTCCCCGCACCTAGCACAGGAGCTATCACATCTACTTCATACCCTTCATTTTAAACTGATCGTTGCTGTTATTATTCAGTAATTTGTCATGTTTGAGTCTTCATGACCTCATTTGGGGTTTTGTTGGCAGAGATATTAGAGCGTTTGCTATTTCCTTCTCCAGCTCATTTTACAGATGAGGAAAACTGAGGAAAACAGGGTTAAGTGACTTGCCCAGGGTCACATGGCCAGAGTCTGCTTTTGAACTCAGGTCCTCCTGACTCCAGGCCCAGAGCTCTATCCACTGTGCCACCTAGCCACCACTAAAGTGCTATCTAAATGTTAGCTATTGTTACTTGCTCCAGCAGACATTGATAGCATGTGAAATACAATTATATATAATTATATGCTAGATGAATGAACTTAGATGTTTAGATCAGGTATTGAATCATAGACATAGTCTTACTTTAAATACGTGTTCTCACCCAGCACAAATTATAATGGGATAGAGGTTCTAGACACTCTTCTGGCTGTCTCTGGAAGTGCTTAATCATCTTAAAAGTCTGGATATTCTGTTTTGTTTAACCAGCAGTTCTGCTGCTGCTAAATTCCATTTCTTATTATTCATATGAAAACTTACATATAAAACTGTTAGATATTGCATGCCCTATGGAAACTGTTCAAAAACACAAGATATTTTAAAGAAAGTGGTTATATTAAGACAAGCAATTTAAGTATATAATTAACAGAACCAGATATTTGACTTAATATGGGGAGGGCATTTTGATGCTGGTAAAATTAAAATGCAGAGTACTCTCTGTGTATTGACTTTTTCCCAAAAACTTTACACACTACTTTGGTATACTTTCCTGACTAAAATAGTCCTTTTCACAAACTTAAGCAAATAAGTAATGAATTATTTATGCAATAGGAATGTCTTCAGGTTTAAAGATCGAAACATAAGCATCGCCTGGGGATCTTCTCAACTTTAAAAGTAGAAGAGACCTCAGAGAGCATCACCTAATCCAACTGCCTCACTTTATAGATGAGCAAACTGGAGTTAGAGGTTAAGTGACTTGCCTGAGGTCATGTATTCAGTTAAGTAACAGAGCAGGTTAATTTAACCCAGGTCCTGTACTGGTGCTTTTCTACACTGTCTTGTTTACACATGCCTACGTATTGTACTTTGATGAATCCATAAGGTCACTCATATATATGTGGCTCATAAACCCTCCAGACCTTTTCATTCTAAGCAATTCTTACCCATGTATTCCCTCAAATTCCCCCCACAGGATCCAATAGAGATGCAGCTTGGCCCAGTACACAGACCGCTGGCTTTAAGTCTTAACTAACATCCTGGTTGTATGACCCTGCCCAACTCCACTAGCCCATCCCCCAATTAATACTCCACCTCTCCTACCCCTCTTCCTTTTCTTCCTCATCAGCTGGAGCAGGCAATGGCAAACCACTCCAGTATCTTTGCCAAGAAAACCCTAAATGGGGTCATGAAGAGTTAGGCACAACTGAACATCAACTCCTACTCCTACATTCCCACAACTTGGGTGTCACCTGTTACCTCCCTAACTTCCCTAAAACCCCTTCCAAATAGCCTGCGTGTCTCTCCCTCCCCAAACACATATGAACCACTAATTTAAACTCATTAAGGGACTATTTTCATTTGCATTGCATACAGCAGGCATTTAATGAATTTAATGAATATTTGCTGAATTGAGCAGATTGAGTAAGATCCCTTTGATGTCTCTCTTCTTGCCCTTTAACAACAATGAAATTCTTTTGACCAGGGTCCAAGAAATTCCAAGCATAAAAGGCCAATTTAAGGTTTTACAATACAGTCAAATCATATGTCCATTTAACATTCTAGTTTAGCACCTGTGCATATTACTGTACAGGGCTGTACACACAAAACCATCCAGCAACATTAAGTGGACCTTCTGTTTACATTTTCCTCTCCCTTCCAGAATCTCTGCCCCCCCCTTTCTTATTTCATGTTTATTCAATGAAGAAAAATATATTGTCTCCCCTGTTTCTTACTTCATGTTTACTGAATGAAGAAAAATACATTGTCTCTCCATTTCTTACTTCATTTTATTCATTGAAGAAAAATACATTGTCTCCTATGAATAATGAGATCTTGAGATAAATTCTGGGTACAATTAAGTTCTTTAGAAAGTCATTTTGCCTATACACAATTTCACCTTCTTTGCTGACTCTAGAACCTAACAGGTACACAAAGTATGGCTTTACTTGTATACATGGATTTTTTTTTCTATATTCCTCCTAAAGACTACATTTTAAATCAGTAGTCACAAAGATATACATTAATTTCCATAACTTTTAACTAGACCTGAGCTTCATTTTTTAAAGATAAGTAATATATGGAGAGTTTGCCAGTCAATCAACAAGCACTTAATATGTGCTGGGTACTGTAATTACTGAGAAAACAAAGAAAGGCAAAAAACAGGCCCTACTTTCAAGGAGATTGATCACTGTCTTAAGTGGGAGAGACAAGAGGAAAACAACTATGTAAAAACAAGACGTATACAGGATAAACTGGAGATAACCAATAGACAGAAGGCACTAAGATTGAGGAGCACTAGGAGCTTATTGCAGAAGGTGCGACCTTAGCTGAGACTTCAAGGAAGCCAGAGGAACCAGGAGGTGATTCTTGGTTTTAATCCTAGCTCCACTGACCTCCAGAATATCATATTCTAAGCCCTTCCATCTCTTAATGTAGAAGCTGCTAGATCTTGTGTTATCCTGATTGTGATTCCACAATAATCAAATTGTTTCTTTCTGGATGCTTGCAGTGTTTTCTCCTTTATCTGGGAGCGCTGGAATTTGGTGACAATATTCCTAGGAGTTTTCTTTTGGGGATCTTTTTCAGGAGGTGATCTGTGGATTTTTTCAATTTCTATTTTACCCTCTGGCTCTAGAATATCAGGGCAGTTCTTGATAATTTCTTGAAAGATGATATCTAGGCTCTTTTTT
>JAQQSZ010013732.1:0-11689 GCA_028646595.1 Phalanger gymnotis
TGAGTGTTAAAAATTGGTTTTACATGTAATTGGGAGTGGGATAATTTTTTTTTTCCTTAAAAGCATGCTACCAAGGGAATCTTCCAATTCTAAGAATCCTACTACTTAGTCTATGAACACTAATAAGTTATTGAAAAACAGATTGAATAACTGTATTCATTCAGTCCCCATTCTTCATAGGAGGTTTTTTGTTTTAAAGGTATTGTGGGAATATAGAAAAGGAAGAAAGCATAGTCTTTGGGGGCTTGTGGTTGTACTTTAATCAACGAGCATTTATTGAATGGCTGCTTTGCATGAGGCTCTGTGAGGTATACAAAGATGAATAAGACAGAATCCCCACTCTTAAAAAGTTCATAAGTAGTCAGGGAGAAAAGAAGTAGACATAACATGATAGCTATGAATACTTGTGTGGTTTGGAAAAGTGTCTAAAGTTCTAGGCTTGGAGTGCATAAACCTCGATTCAAATCCTACCTCAGATACTAGTAGCTACGTGACCATGAGTGATTCACATAACCTCTCTTTCCTCATCAATAAAATAGGAATAAAAATGCTAACCCTAACTACTTCCATAAACCTTCAAATATGATATAAATGGAGACTACCACTTTTAAACTTTAAAGAGCTATATAAATATGAATGGTTATTATATGCCAAGTGAGTGAATGGTAATGCTGCTAAAGGACTTCCAAGGAGGTAGGGCCCCAAAGGCTTGGATCCCAGTTGATTGGTTTCATCTGTTTCTGTGCTAACTGGCAAAAGCTTGAGGGAATAGTATTTGCTTTGTTATTTTCTCTAATCCAACATATGGTCCAATTTTCTTTGTCCTATGGTATTTCAAAAACATAATGTAAATAGTTCAGATAGGACAATGCTCCAAGAATTAAGAAGAGGTAGGAATCTGTCAAGTAGGTTGCTTTCTTATATAGTATCCTTTCAAGAGCTATTCTTCAAATCCCGCTTATAGTGTCAGGCTGAGTTCTTAGAAGGCAGTTGAATACTATCCTCAACATTCTTGGGGTAACTTTGAAGAATCACTGCAGTTTCTAGGACTGTGGGTCATGAGCCCCCATCAGTACATTCACATCAATTATCAGCCAGACTTAATTAGCTTTTAGAAAGGGTATTTACTGAACAGGTATAACAAGGATAGTTGTTACAGAAACAATATACCTGAGGTAGAGTGAGCTCAAGTTTATAGTAAAATAGTAGTGAAGTACACATGGAGGGAACCTATGTGACACAACTCCTGGCCACTGAAAGTCCTTTCCTTCCTTTATAGTTACCTTTTAGTATAGCTCTCTACTGAGTGCTCAGGGCCAATACCTTTGTAGAATCCCAAAGCTGCCTTTTCTCTTTGTGTCTAGTTGGTCCGAAGAGGGTTTCTCAGTTCTGGATGCAAATGCTGCCATTGACCACCATGATTCAAAGATGTTTCTGCTAACTCCAGTAGACATTAATACTTATACTCATGGTTTCTTCAGGTCTTCCTACCTTTTGAAGTTCATGAGATCATAACCATGTCAATTGCATCTCTAGATAGTGCCTTTTCTTGGAAGAACTTTTGTTTGACCTTAGCATGTCATTCTCTACTCCTGAATGGATGTGTTGATTCCTACCATAGCTAGTTCCTAATTAGTGAATCCAATGAAGTAGCTGCGTGTATTCTAATTCACGCTATTTAAAGTTACAATGCTATAAATTATGGTAATTCATCCTGGTTCAACAGAAATATACAATGAAAACTTTAATGATGTAACCACTTCATGGGATTCATTATTCGCACTAGTCAGGACCTACCTATATAGTCATGTCTCTTAGGTAGCATGATCAATGGGGAGAAGGAGGAGGTAAAGAGACCTAATCCAGAAACAATTTGTTTTTAGGGGCCTGGAATCCTTCCCTCCTGAATTTGGAGTCCTTTCCTACTTGACTAACTCTGAATTAGTTTGCTATTTTTATATTGTAGCCAAGAGGCATGTTTTGATCTTCTTCAACAAGTCACAAGACATTTCCTATGTCATTTGTCTTTATCAAAGAATTAAAACCACTATGATCTTTTCAAATTGATTAAGGGACTTATTCTCACCCAGTTTGCTTTTGAGTGACTGATTTAGTAGAGTTGTCTAGATCTTCTGTAACTAATTGGGATGAGTGTGGACATCCTTCACAGACTTCAGATTCTGAGCAACTCAAGTATAGCATTTTCAAGAAGGAAGGGAAAAAAAAATATTTATTACTGTTGGTGAGCAACTAATCCAATTCAGTCCAATAAATATTTATAAAGCATCTACTACATGCCAGGCATTGTGGTAAGTGCTGGGAATACAATTAATAAAAGAAAGACAGTCCCTGTCCTCAAGGAGCTTACAATCTAAAGAAAGAGAAAACACATGGAAGGAGTCAGGAAAGGGAGTGAGGGAGACACTGGGCATCTTGTTCCATGGGATTGAAACCAGGCAAGGAAGCAGACACAGAGTGGAGTGAGCTGGATCCACCTACTCAACAAAGGCTTCATGGGTAGAATGTTTTGCTGTCCCCTAGTGGAAAGAAGGAACAGTGTATTCTGATTCCTCAGGGAGAAGTAGTCTCTGAAAAAGGTCATAGCGACAGAATTTAGATCAACTAGTCTCATTCTTTCATTTTACATGTGAGGAAGACCTAGACAGGGGAAGTAACTTGGAGAAAGAACATTAAAGCTAATTGGGAATATTGAGATCATTCAAGTCACTGCAGACTCTTTGTCCTTTACCATTCTACTCTATCATCTTATAATTCATCGTAAGCCTCTTCATTCATTTTTATTATTAAATTCCAGTTCGTAGGAAATTACTATTTGAAAAAACATTTCTCCTCGTGATAACTTATCTCTGTGTGCCCACACTTTGTTCATTCAACCTACTGAGGAGGTTGAATTAGAGTACCTCAAAGCTCCACTCTAGCTCTAAATCTATGATTGGTTTTGCATCAACAGCATGTAGCACAGTGCTTGGAACATAGTAGGTGTTTAACAAATGTTTTTTGATTGATTTTCAGTACTGGATATTTGATGATAAAAAATACATATAGACCACTATCATTATTCATCTTAAATGATCACGAGTTCCCCAAGAGCCTTGTTTTTATTATTCAATTGTTTCCAATTCTTCGCGACCCCATTCGGGGATTTCTTGGCAGAGATACTAGAGTTGTTTGCCATTTCCTTCTCCAGTTCATTTTTCAGATGAGGAACGGAGACAAACAGGGTTACACAGCTACTATGTGTGTGAGGTCACATTTGAACTCAGGTCTTTCTGATTCTAGGTCTAGTGCTCTATCCGCTGTATCAACTAGATGGCTAAGACCAGGGATTCTTATTTTCATCTGTTTATCCTTGTACCTAGTAAAAACTAGAATGATACAATGAGAAAAGAGCCTGACCTTGAGTCAGGAAAACCTAGGAAAGAACTAAGAAGAGAACCACTCTAGCTACACCCCTAAGAGGTTCCTCTAGTCATTGACATAACCACAAGTGCTAGACTTGGAGTCCTGAGGACATAGGTTCAAATCCCACTTCTGGAACTTATTCTCTGTATGACCATGGGAAGGCCCTTAACATCTCTGAGCCTCAGCTACTTCGTCCATGAAACAGGGAGCAGTAATGCACTTGACAGAATGGTTATGAAGATTCAGTGAGATTATAGATATCAAGTACTTTTCTGGCCTTAAAGGTTGATGGAAATACCTGTTAGACTTAGCACTGCACAGAGGATTACTAAATGTTTGAGGGATGGAATTGTATTTGTAATGAATTGTCTGGGCAAACCGAGGCACAGAGAAGCCAAAGAACCTATCTAGAATCACAAAATCCTATTAGAGTTTGGGTCTGAACTCTGAGATTCTGGCATCAAAACTGCTACCTAAACCCCAGGACTCAGGAGGCATTCATAACTGATCAACAGAGAGGCTAAGGGGGAGGGCTTCTTTTTTCCCCTTCAAATTGCCTAATAGGCTATAAATATAGAGAAAAGAGGATGTGTTTAAGAGAAAGGGCTAGGACTTGCCTTTCTGAGTGTTCTTGGCAGTCATTTGGTAGATAGTAGGGCTAATATTGAAGTCCACAGACTTGCTATTTGAAAACACAAACCCCTTTGAAATGGCTTATGAATAAAGTCTTTTTTTTTTTTTTAACTTACTCTGTACTTATGTGTAAGAGCTGAACCGTTGCTCCTGGGCAAAAGCATTGCTGATGTGGATATGTTGACTGGCCACTGCATCAAATATTCATCAAGTCACAGATGGGAATCTACAAAGAGTTTGCAGAGTGATCTAGTGTATCCCCTATGTTCTTCAGGAAGCATTTTCAAACTGAGCAGCAAGATGTAGGCACATCAAGGTCTACCGCTGTGCCTATTGACTTCAATTGCCGACCCATTTAAAACAGGTTAAATAGGGGCATATTTTAAATGATCTGCCCGCTCTCATATGCAGGAAGAGAGCTGGCAGAAGATGTTGATTTCTCTGTTTCAGTGAAGAGGTGTTTTCTTTTTTTTAATTTGGTTTGTTTTTGGCAACTTAACATCCTTGTTGCTTGCACCTTTTTTTTTTCTATTATAATAGACATTATCTCACGGATGCAATCTTCTGTCTTTTTTGGTGACGCTGGAGAGAAATAAGGATCTCTCTAGTGCTGACAACTGGTTACTGGGGTCGGCAGGATTTATGACTAGTAACCACAATGATAACACTGGCATATCAATATCTTTCCTCTAACAATAAACAGGCCTTCTATTTCCTGCAGATATAGGATAACACATCAGCACAAACTTTGGTCTCCTTAGCTTTGTGCTTTAGCTTTGTGCCTCCTGCCGTCCCCACCTCAGGACTGAGAATTCTTTGAATGGCAACTTTTAATTTTCTTCACCTCCCTATGCTTACGGCCACATCGGCCATACCCTTAGAAGAATGCTGTTGATTAATTCGTAATTGTGCCTCACTTTAAAGCAAATATGACATGTAAACATTAGATGATAAATTAGGGGACAATCCTTTACTTGACCAAATGAATCTTTCATATCTCCGGAGGTCTTTAACAAAAAAAATGGACAACTATTTCTCAGGGATGTCATAGAAAGGATGCCTGTCAAATAAGGCTTGAGCCAGAAGGCTTCTGAAGTCTCCTCAAATTCCGTGATTCTAATGTTAATTCTGGTTGTAGTGGGAAGAATGAGGGCTAGACTTGGACCCTAGTTATAACTGCAGTCAAATCCTTGCTCGACTGCTTATTAACTACAGACAAATTCATTAAATTCTCTAAACCTCAGTTTCCTCGTCTATAAAATGGGGATAATAATACTTGCATTATCTGCCTACCCCACATGATTGATGTGAGGTAAAGTGCTTTGTATGCTTTAAAGTGCAATGTAAGCACAAGTTATAATTATTATCAAGTGACTTGCTGAAGGAAGGTCACTCAGCTAGTAATTGGCACTATATAAATGTGTTATTATAATTACAAAAAGATTTGCTCCAGGGTTCTTTTAAATTTTAATGGTATTCAATTTACAAAAATTTGATTTGCAGACAACTTTTCAGGAATAAGCCTACTGTTGTAATGGTGGCGTAAAAGCTTACCCTCCCTCCTCATCTTAAACCTTGACCCCACGATTCCATCTGGTGGCCCTTTCCCAGGTGGGTATGGAAGTAGCGTTAAGTGAAAAGTCCTCTCTAGACTTGGCTATCAGGACTGCCTGCAGTAGTCAGGAGCTGGACTGCCTCTGTGACTGACATAGGGTCAGTGAATTGTGCCCCTTGATTAAAGCGAGGAGTTTGGGGCCTATGTGAATTGCATGCAGCAGGATGCAGGCACTGGAGGCCGACTCAGCCTCCGGCACACTGCACTGCCTTGGCAGCTCTCCTTTTTAAGCTTCGTGTTGGCTTGTCAACCTCATCATCCTAAACCTGTTATACAAACAGTTTATTAGACTGGCAGCCTATCTAGATGCTGTTACTTTCATCAGAGAATAGTTGGATTTTCCTCTTTGAATGGTACTCTAATAAGTTTTCCAAAAGAAATAGAGGGCATGTGTGTCTGCATAGGTATATGTAGTATATATCTGTGATTTAAGAAATTACTCTCCTGGTCATTAACAGTCAGACATATTAATATCTTGGTCATTTTTATCTAGTAGCTTATTAAAACAGTTTGGGTTTTCCAAAGTAAAAGTATTTTCCAATGCTAGACTGATATAGTGGATCAGAAATACCTTTGTTCAAGTCTTGCCTCTGATGTCCACTAGCAAGTATGTATCAGTAATGACCATGGGCAAGTCATTCACCTGCACATTGCCCGAACCTGGCAACTCTCTAAGACTCTTAAGTTACAGATGACTCACCTATTCTCGTCTTTTGAGGGATTTTCTCCAACTGGAGCGTCCTACTTTGATGAAATCACAGGTCCAGACCAAAAAAAAATTTTTAAGGTGTCATTATCACCACATCATGATGAAAAAATTAAAGCACAGAAAGAGATGAATTCAGCTTTAAGTGGCAATCATGAAAATGGTACCTTTTCACGCACTTATCTCCACAGATATGAATGTCTTCATTCATCAGCATCGGAAGAGATCTTAGAGATGACTTAGTTCAAATGTTTCACCCTCCCTTTACTCTTCACGTTCAAAATAAGCTTTCTATAAAATCTTTTTTTGAAATCAAACATCTACAAAATCAAGCCTGCTTTTCTGAAGACTATTCCAATCAAGGGCATCTTCATGATTAACTTGAAATCTCATTTAAAAAGGTAAAATTTTCTTCCTAAAAAGTTGACTAGGATGGAATTTAAAGAATAATTCCTTCTGGTTAAATCTGAAGCAATGGAAAGATCTTACTATAAGAATATTCTCTAGATTTATAGTATTTTGTTGTGTTAGATACGTATGAAAGTGCTTTGGAAAACATAAAGCATGATATAGATCAGGAGTTCTTAGCCTGGGATAGATTTCAGGGGTACATGAATATGGATAAGAAAAACAAAACTTCCATTTACCTTGAGGACAGCTAGGTGGCAAAGTAGAGTCAAGAAGATTCCTCATCCTGAGTTCAAATCCAGCCTCAGACACTTACTAGCAGTGTGATCCTGGTTAAATCATTTAATTCTATTTTTCTCAATTTTCTTATCTGTAAAATGAGCTGGAGAAGGAAATGGCAAAACGCTCCAGTATCTTTGCCAAGAAAAACCCAAATGGGGTCACAAAGAGTTGGAAACAACTGAACAGCAACAACAATCACGTACCCTGCCATCTAGTGATACTGGTCTCCTCTCTGTTCCTCATACTATGTCTCCAGACAACTAGAGCTCTCACCCTGTGTCTGGAATTCTCTCTCTCTGTAAGTCAGCCTCCTGGCTTCTCTGGCTTCCTTCAAGTCCCTAAAATGCCATCTTCTACAGATATCCTTTCCTGAGTCCCCTTAATGCTAGTGCTCTCCCTTTATTGGTTATTTCCAATTTATCCTGGATGTATCTTAATTACAGATAGTTTTCATGTTATCTTCCCCATTAGACTGTGAGCTCCTCGAGGGTAGGGATTGTATTTTGAATTATCACCATTACTTAACACAATGCCTAGAGCATAGTTCATCATTAATAAATGCTCATTGACTGAATGACTAATCTCTAACTGAAATTTAGCATTTCTTTCAATTATTATTAAAAATAAAACATTCTGAGAAGATGTCCATAACTTCACCAGAATGCCAACAGGGTTTATGACATACAAAAAGGACAAGAACCCCCAAATAGATTTAATTAGAGGCAGCCTATCATAGTAGATAGAATGGGCCTTAGAGTCAGGAAGTCCTGGGTTCAAATTCCACCTTTGACACACATACTGACTATGTGACCCTAGGCAAGTCATTGAACTCATCATTGCTCAGTCAACTCTCTAAGGTTATAAGTTTCTGAGAAAGTACCAATATGCATTGTAGAAGGAATTTCTCCACCTGGGAGTTCCTTATACCCATGAAATCACATATCTTGTTCCTATCCCTATAAAAATGAAAGCTTTTTGAGAATGGAGCTGTTTTCCTAATTTATCTTCTTATATTCAGCACCAAATATATCAACATAAATAGATATTTAATAAATGCTTGTTGGATGAATGAATGAAATGAATGAATGAAAATACTACCACTGCTATTATTGTGCTATTGGTGTGCTCACAATAAAGTCCTACTGAAATGAGGTATGGATATATAGCCCTGGATTCTCTTGGGCTCAAGCACAGACAAATCCTATCAAGGTCATGAAAAACTGCAAGTAAATGCCCAGTGACAGACTGGTGACCACTTGTGGTCTGAGGACTAGCCTAGTTAAATTTAAAGAGGGTTGGCCATCAAAAAATGGATGGTTTTCAGCTGCAGCAATGCATGAAGACTGTCTAGTAAGTCACAGAGGGGTTTCAAACCTGTATTTTAGTGAAGAAAAGGACCTACATCAATATTATCACAGTTCCTTGAAGTGTTTCTACTATTGTTATTCAGCTGAAAATTATGCATTTTCATTAAACTTTCAGCCCTGACTTCTTGGCATTAAAATATTTCAAACCATTATCCATAGGTATTCTAGGTAAGTAACTATGGTTTCCAACTTAATTTTGTTAGATATGCTATAGAAGAAGCTTGCAGTCAGGTATGGGTCAGACTACGCGGGGTGGGGAACCTGTGGCCTCGAAGCCGAATGTGGTTCCCCACCCCTGACTAGATGGCCTCTGAGGGAGGCCCTTTCTAACACTGAGTGTCAGGGAATTATTAAGCAGAGTGTGTGGGCTCAAAGCAGGGGAAACGAGTATTAAAAAGGCACAATCTCTGCCTTCCAGGAGATTTTTTGGTGATTCTGTAAAAAGTATACATTCCTACATTATTTTATATCTTCAGAGAGAAACTAAGGTTCTGTTTTTTCACTCTTACAATCTCACTCATCCAGTTCTTTGAAGATTAGTCTACTTGACAATGTAAATACGAAACCAAAAACTGTCAATAAATCCAAAATTCACATCTAAATTGTGACCTGCAGAAATTAGACAAAGGCCCTATACAGACATATATATGTATATGTATATGTATATATATATATATGTATATATATATATATGCATGATTGATTTGAGGGCCAAATACTGGATGTTACAGTTGATCACGTCTTTTTGGGATTTATGGCATACCAACCTCAAACACAGAGTCAGTCAGAGCTTGGAGCTGCTCCATTTCTGAGTTAAGGTAGTTCACCCCTCCTTAAATAGCCTCCTGGTTTCTGTTCTCAGAGCTCAACATATGCCAGGCTTAGTACAGACGCTTTTTTGGTTTAGCCCAGAGGTATCAAACTCATGGCAGTGGCTCACAGATCTCATGAGTGCAACCAGATTAAAATTTAGTGAGCATCTACTATGTGCCAGTTACTGCGCTAAGGACTCAGAACACAAAGAAAGGTAGAAGACAGTCCCTGTTTTCAAGGAGCTCATAGTTTAATGGCAGAGACAACATGAAAACAATGATATACAATCAAACTACAAGTGAGATAAATTAGATATAATTAACAGAGGGAAATTATATTGGAATGAATATAAGACTGAGGGAAGGATCAGTGGAAGAAATGTAGGAAGTCATCTGGTCTAACTTCTCTCCCTCACCACTCTCCCATCTTGCAGATGAAAAACTGAGGTCTAGAAAAGTGAAATGACCTGTCCAAGCTTACACAGGCCAAAAGAAGCAGTATCAGGATTTGAATCCAGATCCTCAGATTACAAATCAGAACTCTCCCTATTGTATCCATCCTTCCCACTGTATGGTATTATCTTCTAGCCCAACCTCCTCATTAGGTAGGAAACTAAAGCTTAGAGAAGAAAAATGAGGCTTGCCCGATGTTGCACAGGCATCTAACAGCAGATGTGGAATTCAAACTCACATTTTATTTGATTCCAAATCCAGTGCTCACCACACTATATATCTTTTTGAGGGAATAGGGAGGAGATACCTTTAAATATCCATAAATAGCTGCTCAGACTTTGATTTTGCTCTATCACCCATATCCTGTCCCTCAACTTCCTTAACTTCTCCCTTCTTGCCAACAAAACTGATGATATGGTCATGTAACAGCTCAGCAGGGGCTCCACCAGGCCCATGAGTCATCCTGGCATTGTGCCCTTTACCCTGGGCAGGTTCTAGCATCCACTGCCATCTGGCACACACATACACACACATACACTGCACGCACACACACACACACACACACACACACATACACACACATACACGTACGTGCACAGGTACATGCACACACACATCCTCTTTTCTGGTGGTTGGTATATGTTCCAGAGATGATCAGAAGTGGCCATAGGCCTACTGACTTAAGCTGGACCCAAAGTCCCTTGTTCTCTAAAGAAATGATGGGTGAATTTCAAAAGATAAGTTTCTACTAGTTCAGCCTGTGCAGTGAGAATTAAAATGCTTTTCTACTGAGTAGCAAAGGAAGAGGGAGATGAAAAAGGCACATTCCTTCTGGGTCTTCCATCAGAGCTGCCTCATCAGCTTCCAAAGTGTTTGGTGCTTTCTCAAGGCAGGAGATTAAAATGCTTTTTCTCCCAGACATTATAGCTTAGGTCCTCCCCAAACAGTGGGGAACTATTTTTCTTCCACTGAAATCTTTCATCTTCATTTACATTCTTTCTTCCAAGCTTAATCAATTTATGGTATTCAGAGGTGGTATAGCATGGCATCTGCATAGACGAGTGGGTGGGAGGGGTGGCAAAGGTTGGGAAAAAGAAAATGGTAATACCAGGACTCTTCATGACACCTCATTTACATACTGGAAAAATTGCCAATTTACCTGTAAAGATAATATCTACAATAAGTAGACATATTTGGCCTATAGATGTTGATTAACAAAGCAGTGCTATAGCCCCTATGACATTGAACTGGGAGTCAAGAGAACTGGGTCCTAGACCTGACTCTGCCAGCTGTGTGACCTGGGGCATGTTGCCTCTGTTCTCTGGTCCTCAATGATCTTATCTGTAAGATGGGGGGATTAGATTAAAATTAGATTAGATTAAAGTGCTGAAGACAACTGGTTAGAGGGGTCCTGCCCCCAATAAAGGAAAAGCCACAGACAAACAGGAACAGCCAAATGAATGATAAATCCATAGCTATGGCCTCTGGCACCAAATGAATTCTGCCATGTCTTAGCCATCTCCTCCTCACTACGCCATCTGCTAAAGCTACTCCAGCTAAATTCTGGAACCCCTGTCCAATGGGAACCTTGGACTCTGCCTCTGTGCCTGAGAATTCTGATAGTTAAACTTTTGTCTTACCTTGCCTAGAATGAGGCCAACTTGTCTTTTCTTATCCATCTCCCTACTGTTTGTGCTTTCTCCCCCTCCCTACTAGTTCCTTTATGTGTATTTTCTTCCCCCATTAGAATGTAAGGTCTTTGAGGGCAGGAACTGTCTTGCTTGCTTGTATTTGTATCTCCAATACTTAGCACAATGCTTGACATGTAGTAGTATTTAATAAATGTTTGCCTTATCTATCATCTCTCTGTCCATCTATTATCTATCTTTCTATCTATATATCTATGTGCTTATTAATCTTTACTTAATCTACTTTTGAGAGTATAGTCTCCTCACTCTAGAATGATACATTTAAAGATGAAACTACATAG
>JAQQSZ010013733.1:0-11689 GCA_028646595.1 Phalanger gymnotis
AGGTTTTTGTTGTAGGCTCTATGACTTTGTTAACTTCTTCTGACTGTATGTTTTGGTCTTCTTTGTCACCAAAGAAGGATTCCAGAGTCTGAGACTGAATCTGGGTGTGTTTTCGCTGCCTGGCCATGTTGCCAGCCAACTTACTTGACCCTTGAGTTTATCAGCGGGGTATGACTGCTTATAGACTAAAGAGTTCTATGTTCCATGCTTGGGCAGATGCGCTGCCTCATCAGCACTCCTACTTCCCCAAGAACCCCCTACCTGGACTGGGCTTAGATCTTTAGCAGGCTCTTCACTCCTGCTCTGATCCGGCACTTAATTCCTCCCACCAGGTGGGCCTGGGGCCAGAAGCTACTGCAGCTGTAGTTCTAAAGCTGCCCCAGCTCCGCTCCCCCAGGGGCGGTGGCCGAACCACAAACTCAGTCCCTGCAGCTTTTCCCACTAACCTTCTCTGTTGTCTTTGCTGTTTGTGGGTTGTGAGGTCTGGTAAATGCCACAGCTCAGTAATCCAGGACGCTAGGGCACTCTCCGCTCGGCTCCTGGTCTGGTTGGTCTGCGGTCTGGTCGGTCCTCACCTCACATGCTGGGCTCTGCCCAGCTCAGCTCTGCTCCCCTCAGCTCCCAGCTCCATGCAGGACAGACCTTACCCAGAGACCATCAAGGCTGTCCTGGGCTGGAGCCCTGCTTCACTCTGCCATTTTGTGGGTTCTGCAGTTCTAGAATTGGTGCAGAGCCATTTTTTTTTATAGGTTTTTGGAGGGACTTGGTGGGGAGCTCACGCCAGTCCCTGCTTTCCAGCCGCCATCTTCGCTCTGCCCCTGTTCTATTGTTTCTTGATGTTTTATAAAGTCAATAGCTTCCACTTGCTCAATTCTAATTTTTAAGGATTTATTTTCTTCATTGAGTTTTTGTACCTCCATTTCTCTTTGGCCAATTCTACTTTTTAAATTCTTTTCTTAGGTGAATTTTTGTGCTTCTTTTCCCTTTGGCCAATTCTGCTTTTCAAGGCATTCTTCTCCTCATTGGACTTTTGTACTTCTTTTACCATTTGGCTTAGTCTGTTTTTTTTAATTTAATATTTTTATTTAATATTTTTACTTTTCAACATTGATTTCCACAAGATTTTGAGTTGCAAATTTTCTCGCCTTTCTACCCTTCCCTCCACCCCAAGATGCCATAAATTCTGATTGTCCCTTTCTCCAGCCTGCCTTCTCTTCTATCACCCCACTCCCCTCCACCCCTTACTCCTTTCCCCTTTACTTTCTTGTCAGGAAAGATAGATTTCTATACTTCATTTCCTGTACATATTATTTCCCAGTTGCATGTAAAAACAACTTTTTTTAAACATTTATTTTTAGAACTTTGAGTTCCAAATTCTTTCCCTTCTTCCCTCCCCACACACTTTCCTTGAGAAGGCAAGTAATTCAACATAGGCCACACATGTTTCATTATGCAAAATACTTCCATAATAGTCATGTCATAAAAGACTAACTATATTTTCCTCCATCCTATCCTGTCCCCCTTTATTCAATTTTCTCCCTTGACACTGTTCTGTTGCTTTTGACTGCCTCCTCCCCCGATCTGCCCTCCCTTCTATCATTCCCCCCGACCTTGTCCCCTTCCCCCCTACTTTCCTGTAGGGTAAGATACCCAATAGAGTGTGTATGTTATTCCTTCCTTAATTTAAATACAGAAGAGCAAGATTCACTCATTCCCTTTACCTGCACCCTCTTCCCTTCCAGCAGAACTGCTTTTTCTTGCCACTTTTATTTGAGATAATTTACCCCATTCTATCTCTCCCTTTCTCCCTCTCTCAATATATTCCTCCCTCATCCCTTAATTTGATTTTTTTTAAAGATATCATCCCTTCATATTCAACTCACCCTTTGGCCTTTGTCTATGTAGTCCCTTATGATTTCTCTTTCTTCTTTACCTTTTCATGCATCTGATTCTTGTGCTTGAAAGTCAAATTTTCTATTCAGCTCTGGTCTTTTCATCAGAAATACTTGAAAGTCCTTTATTTTATTGAAAATCCATATTTTGCCCTGGCATATTATACTCAGTTTTGCTAGGTAGGTGATTCTTGGTTTTAATCCTAGCTCCATTGACCTCCAGAATATCATACTCCAAGCCCTTCAATCCCTTAATGTAGAAGCTGCTGGATCTTGTGTTATCCTGATTGCGTTTCCACAATACTCAAATTGTTTTTTTCTGACTGCTTGCAATATTTTCTCCTTGACTTGGAAACTCTGGAATTTGGTGACAATAATTCTAGGAGTTTTCTTTTTTTGGTATCTTTTTCAAGAGGTGATCAGTGGATTCTTTCAATTTCTATTTTACCCTCTGGTTCTAGAATATCAGGGCAGCTTTCCTTGATAACTTCTTGAAAGATGATTATCTAGGCCCTTTTTTTGATCATGGCTTTCAACTAGTCCAGTAATTTATTAATTATCTCTCCTGGATGTATTCTCCAGGTCACTGGTTTTTGCAATGAGATATTTCACATTGTATTTTTTAATTCTTTTGGTTCTGTTTTATAACTTCTTGATTTCTTATAAAGTCACTAGTTTCCACTTGCTGCATTATAATTTTTAAACCAGTATTTTCTTTAGTAGTCTTTTGGACCTCCTTTTCCATTTGGCTAATTCTGCCTTTTAAGGTATTCTTCTCTTCATTGGTTTTTGGAGCTCTTTTGCTATTCATTTGGGTCAGTCTATTTTTAAGGTGTAATTTTCTTCAGTATTTTTGGGGTGTCTGTCGTTGACTTGTTTTTCTTGATTTTCCTGCATCACTCTCATTTCTCTTCCCAATTTTTCCTCTATTTCTCTTACTTGCTTTTCCACATCCTTTTTGAGCTCTTCCATGGCCTGAGACCAATTCACATTTTTCTTGGAGGCTTTTGATGTGAGCTCTTTAACTTTGTTGACTTCTTCTGCCTATTTGTTTTGATCTTCTTTGTTACCAAAGAAAGATTCTATAGTCAGAATCCTTTTATGCTGCTTGCTCATGTTCCTAGACAGTTACTTGAATTTTGAGCTTTTGTTCTGGCTATGACTGGTTTCAGAGAGAAGAGTGCTTTGTCCCAAGCTTCAGGGGTTTTTCACTGCTGTTTTCAGAACTACTTCTATTCCGTAGTGGTATGATACTCCTCTCCTGGCCTGTGCTCTAGTCTGTGAGTGCAAGAACTCCTTTCTGCTGTGTAACCACCAAGAGGACTCCCTCTCCACAGCCACCACAAAGGTCTGCCACAACAGTACTCTTTCTCCCCCAGGAACTGCCAACCAGGACAATGACCCAGATCCAAGCAGGGCAAAGCTAGAGAACCTTGCCTCAGCACCAGCAAAGCAATCTCTACACTCCCACTCTGATCAGCTGCTTTATTCCTCCTACTGTGTGGGCCTGGTGCCAGAAGCAGCCACTGTATTGCTGCTGTTGCTGCTGCTGCTGCAGCTGCCACTGAAGTCACCTCCACTGCCCAAGGGCTGTGGCCAGATTGTGCACTTCCCTCACCCAGATCCAGCAGTTTTCCCACTGATCTGCTCAGTTTTCTTTGGTGTTTATCCATTGAGAAATCTGGTAACTGCCATAGTTCAGTGATTCAAGGCCTTATAGCCTTCTCTGCCCAGTCTACACCAAGACTGGTCTGTCCTAGTGAGGCCCATGCTGGGTGACACTCTGCTCCCAGCATGGTGTGATAGACCCTTCCCAGTGACCATCCAGGCCATCTCGGGCTGGTGACTTGTTTTCCTCTGTTATTTTGTGGATTGTGTAGCTCTAGAATTTGTTTAGCGTCATTTTTTTATTGGTGCTTGGAGGGATTTGGGGGAGAGCTTAAGTGAGTCCCCATTTTCAAGCTGCCATCTTGGCTCCACCTGCCAGTCTGTTTTGTTAAGTGTTATTTTTTGCCATACCTTTTATGCCTCCTTTACTAATCTGTTTACTTTTTTCATGATTTTCTTGCTTCATTATCATTTATCTTCTCAATTTTTCCTCTACCTCTCTTACTTGATTTTTAAAATAATTTTTGTGCTCTTCCATGTCCTGAGGCTTATTCACACTTTTCTTGGAGGCTTTAGAAGTAGAAACTTTGACTTTGTTCTCTTCTGAGTATATGTTTTGATCTTCCCTGTCACCATAGTAACTTTGTATAGTCAGAGTATTTTCCTGTTGTTTGCTCACTTTTCCTGCCTATTTCTTGACTTTTAACTCTTTGTTAAAATGGGGCTCTGCTTCCAGGGTGGGTGGCACACTTTCCCAAACTTCAGTGATTTTGTGCAGCTGTTTTCAGAGATATTTCTAGGGAGCTGTAAGTTTTCAGTTCTTCTAAGGCGATGTGATCTAAGGAGAGTTTACTTCTCTCTTGGCATTCTTTTCTGTTTTGGAAGTGTGACTAGGATCCCTACTCCCTTGCAACAGCAAACTCTGATGTGCTGAGGCTCCTCTTCATCCTGAGACTGACACCTAGGACTACAGCCTGGATTTGAGTATGTCCAAAGCAACAAGGTCCTGGCCCCACTGCCAGCAAAGAGACCCTTATAATCTCCTTCTAACCAGTTATTCAACCTCCTTATCATCTGTGGGTGAGAGCTCCAGAAGCAGCTGCTGTCTCTGCTGATTCATTTACTCTCAATACTGCTTTGGTTTTCTGGGGCCTGGTCTACATCAGCACAGCCTGCACTGGACTGTGCTACACTCACATCTTTGTGCAACAGATCTTTCCTGATGATCTTCTAAGTTGTCTTGCACTGGAAAATTGTTTCACCCCATCCTTTTGTGGGTTCTGTCATTCTAGAATTTTGATTTGTAGCAATATTTAATAATATTCCGAAGGGTTTTAGAGAGAGCTCAAGCAAGTACCTGCCTTTGCTCCACCATTATGCCTCTGCCTCCCCAATTCTAACTTTTAAGGATTTTCTATAGTGAGCTTTTGTACCTCCTTTTCTATTTGTCCAATTCTATTTTTAAGGAGTTATTTTTTTCAGTGAATTTTTGGTTAGCTGGAACACAGCCTTTCAGAACAGACCCAAACCAAGACATACACATACTATGTGTAAGCAAATGAATGGATGCATGAACACATTATGTAAAGGATCAATCAAGTCTCTGGTGGTAAAGAAGTCATAACAGAGCACTAAATAAGAACAAAAAATTCTAAAATAGCTAATGCCTGAAGATTGCACCTATGCTCGGTGATTGATTAGTTCACTAAGAACAGGGCCAAAGACGGTGGAAAATAATTCAGCCAAGCTCTCTGTCACCACAATTCCTCGATGAAGATCTAGCAAATCCATCAGACTGTCTCAAAATATCATATTCTGGTAATACACTGAATCAGGAGAAACCACCTAGGCTTTGCTGTTAGGTCCTGTTATATATAAAATTCAGAGAAGCTCCAGATGTTTACAATAAGAGCAGCACAACACCAAATTTTGATAATGTTGAGATGATGTAGACATGTTAACTTTAAAGTTTTACTGACAAATTTTGATGATCTGGATATGTTAACAAACTAACCCCAATGTGATGCAGATTATACATACATACATACACACACATGTAAATATATCTATGCATACATATTTCTATCTATAACCATCTATCTATATCTGCTTTCTTTCTATCTATCTATCTATCTATCTATCTATCTATCTATCTATCTATCTATCTATCATCTCTCTATCTGATACCTTAAACTCCAGCCCCCAACACATTCTTTCATCTCCATCTGGGTCCAGCTGCTGAGTGCTCCCAGCTCTAATCTATGGTGGCATGATTGATTGTTAATGACTCTCCTCCTCTTCTTCCCTGAGCTGCCTGCCTTCCTCCATCTCCATCCCTGTCTTCATGCTGTCCACTTCTATACCTATATCTCTGCTTGCCTTTGTACTTTCTGAGCCTTTTTTGTGCCTTCCTTTTGTGCCTTATAAAGTGTGATTATAACTTCATTTCCCAATGTCTTTGTGGTCTTTCTTGGCAAGTACCCATAGAACCAGATGTACCTACCCTATTTCATAATTTCATAAATTAATTAGCAATTCAACTATCTCCTAATTAAATGTTATTTTAAAAATTAAGCCCCTTATGAGCTTATGGACCATACGAGTACAAATCATGGGCTATGGTTTGCCTTAGTTTGCCAACCTCTAGTCAATTCTCCTAATGGAATTAAACTAACTTTAGTTTGATCACAATAAACAAAACTCTGATCTCTTTCAGAATTTGACTGAGTCTTTTATTTTTATTAGAAAGAAATAGATGAGGGGTACAGCCAAAATGACAGAGTAAAAGCAGGCACTCCCCTGAGCTCTCCCATATCTCCTAACAACTTTAGAAAATTGTTTAAGTTGAATTCTGCAGTGGAAGAAAAAAAATGTTGGGGCAAAACAATTTTCCAGCCCAGGACAACTTAGATTGGTAGGAAAATTCTGTCTCAATGAGGTGGTAGTTGGACCTGAAGCATAGAGACTATAGAGTATAGGCTGAGCCAGAATGCTAGTACCAGATCTTAGAGGCAGTACATCAGTAGCAACAGCAGCAACTTTAAGAGCTTTCAGGCGGTAAGGGTGACAACTGGTCAAAAGGATATTACAGGGGATCCATTGTTGGCAATAGGTGCAGTACTCTGTTGCATTGTGCATACACGGTTCTCAGTTACAGTACTAGAGCTAAGAGGAGCACTGAATCACTAACACTTGTAACCACAATAATGCAAAGGCCTTGCTCACAGTCCTAAGAGAAGAGTGCTTGTGGTTGCTCAAAGACTAGAGCACAGAGCAGGAGAACAGTGACCTCACCTCTCCTTAGATCATACCACCTTGGGAAAACCAAGCAAACCCCCAGATTCAGCTCCGAAAACAGTAGCAAGAAGGGCCTGAAGCTTGGGACAGTACCCCTTCCACCCCTAAGAGCAGGGCTCAATGTTAACATAAAGATAAATGTCTAGAAATAGGCTAAAAAATGATCAAGCACACAAAAAGAACCTGACCATAGAAAGTTACTATGGTGACCTAGAAGATCAAGATACAAACTCAGAAGAAGAAAAAAGTCAAAACTACTACATGCAAAACTTCCAAGAAACATGTAAAGTGCTTGGAGGCCCAAAAAATTCATGGAAGGGCTCAAAAAGGCCTTTTAAAATCAAGTAAGAGAAGTAGAGGAAAAATTGAGGAAAGAAATGACAGTGATAAAAGAAAATTAGGAAAAGAAATGGTTTGCTAAAAGAGGCATAAAAATACTGAAGAAAATGACATCTTAAAAACAGAATCGGTCAATTGGTAAAAAAAAAAAGGCACAAAAATCTACTGAGGAGAAGAAATCCTTAAAAAGCAGATTTGGGAAAATGGGAAAAGGTTTACAAAAATACACTGAAGAAAAGAACTCCTTAATGAGTAGAATTGACTAAATGGAAAAGGAGGTACAAAAGCTCACTGAAAAAAAAATTCCTTAAAAATGAGAATTGGGCAAGTGGAAGCTAATGACTCCATGAGACATTAGGAAGCAATAAATGAAATCAAAAGAATGAAAAAAGAAAGAAGAAAACGTGGAATGTCTTATTGGAAAAACAACTTACTAAGATGACAGATCAAGGAGAGATAATTTAAGAATTGCTGTAGTCCCTAAAACCCTATATGTTCCTTGATACATACATACATACATACATACATATATATATATATATACATACATACATACATATATATATATATATGTATATATATATATATAAAAGGGTAGGTAGGTGGTACAATAGATAGAGAATTAGGTCTGGAGACTCATTTTCCTGAGTCCAATCTGGCCTCAGACATTTTTAAGCTGTGTTACCCTGGGGCACATCACTTAATCCTGTTTGCCTCAGTTTCCTCATCTGTCAAATGAGCTGGAGAAGGAAATGGAAAGCATTCCAGTATCATCTCTGCCTACAAAGCTCCAAATGGGGTCACAAAGTCTGACATGACTGAAAAATGACTGAGCAATAATAACATGATGAAAAAAAAGTACCTAGATATCACATTTCAAAAAACCACCCTGATATGACAAATGTTAGAGGGAATGTGGAAAACTTGGGCCATCAATGCTCTGTTGGTAGAGCTGTGAACTGATGAAACCATTCTGAAGAGAAATTTGGAATTATGCCCCTAAGGCTATAAAACTGTATACCTTTTGACCCAACAATACCACTACTAAGATCCCAAAGATATAAAAAAGGAACTATATGTAAATATATTTATAGCAGCTCTTTTTGTGGTGTCAAAGAATTGGAAATTGAGGGGATACCCACCAGTTGGGGAATGGCTAAACAGGTTGTGACATATCATTGTGATTGAACACTATTATACTATAAGAAATGACGAGCGGTATGCTCTCCTAAAAACCTGGGAATACATATAAACATTTAAAATGAAGTGAGCAGAATGAGAACACTGTATGCAGCAATGGCATTATTATAAGATGATCTGTGAATGACTTAACTTTTCTCAGCAATACAATGATCCAAGACAATTCTGAAGAACATAGGATGAAAAATGCTAGCCATCTTCAGAGAAAGAACAGATGGATGCTGGCTGAATCATACTTTTTAAACTTTATTTTTTTGTATTTTAACCTGTGTCTTCTTTCACAATGTGGCTAATATGGGAACGTTTTTCATGATGGTACATATATTATCTGTATAAAATTGCTTCCCTTCTCAAGGACAAGGAATGGGAGGGAGGCAGGGAAAGAATTTGGAATTCAAAACTAAAAAAAAACCTCACAAATATTAAAAATTGTTTTTACATGTAATTGAAAAAAGTTTTTAAAAATTATAAAGGAAACAGATTGGGTTTTTGTTTTAGGTGAAACCAAAGATTTCAGACTTAAATATTATTAAAAGATTATTTCTCAATATCCCCAGAGGCATAGTCCTCTATGATTTCAATGGCATTGGGGAATTAGATGGAGTAATAACCACCAAAATAAGAATAGTAACTACGATTTGTAGACTACTTTAAGGCTAGTGATGTGCTTTATATACATTACCTCTTTTGCTCCTTATAATAACTCTATGAGTTAAGTAATTAAAGGGAAATATGTGAGATGTGCAGGATGGGTAGATTAACAAAAGACTCAATACTACGTGCCATCAGAAAACTGTAAGGTGACCTATTTTTGAGCCAGAGTTTTAGCATGCTTCTTTCTAGAGAAGGACCTAATGCCAGAACATATGTGACTGATGCTGAAGCTAAGAGCAGAGACATGGCTATACTGGGTTGGAAGAGGGACTAGAAGGATAGCAATTGAAGACAGAGTTTAACCCTGTCACTCTCATTGCCTCCATGTCAGGTTATGGAAACCAAGACCACAGCAAGAAGCAACTGAGACTTGTCCTGGTGGGTAAAACTGGAGCTGGGAAAAGTGCCACAGGGAACAGCATCCTTGGAAAACGAGTATTTGAGTCAAGACTAGCAGCAAAGTCAGTAACCAAGAACTGTGTGAAAACAAGCAGATTGTGGAATGAGAAAGAAATTGTAGTTGTGGATACTCCCGGGATTTTTGACACTAATGTGTCTGATGTGGATACATCAAAGGAGATCAACCGCTGCCTCATTATGTCCTCCCCTGGGCCTCATGCCATCATCTTGGTGGTCCCACTCAGTCGTTATACCACTGAGGAGCAAGATGCAGTAAAGAAGATTCTGGGAATTTTTGGTTCCAAAGCCAAGGAATACATGATCCTTTTATTCACCCGGAAGGATGATTTGGAAGATACTGATTTGAAGCAATACTTACGTGAAACTAGGAATGAAGCTTTGAAAGACCTGATTGGCCAGTTTGGTGGAAGATACTGTGCATTCAACAACCGAGCAACTGGAAGTGAGCAAGAGGCCCAGCTAATAGAACTTCTGAGCTTGGTGGAACATATAACACAGAAGAATGAAGGCTCTTGCTACACAAACCGGATGTATCAACTAGCTGAGGAGCAGATTCAGAAAGAAACTGAAGCATTGCAAAGATTCTATAGGCAAAACCTGGAAAGACTGAAAAAGGAAATAAGACAGGAATATGAAGAGGAAATCAAACACTTAAAGGATGAACTGAAGCAAGAAGAAAGAAAAGAAAGAATGCACAGGGTACTTGCAGAAGAAGAAGCTTTCTATGCAAACAAGCAAAGAGCTGCCAGAGATGAGATTGTGAGCCAAAATAAATTCATTGAAAGATTCATGAATTTCTTGAAATCAGCAATTTCTGCCATTCAAAACATATTTGAGGATTAAGGAGCTTAGTAAAAACCATCTTATATTCTATGCTCTAGCTTCTTCTACCAATCCTCAATGAATACTCAGCTATCCTGAATCAGTTGTACAACTCAGGTCTTCAAGAAAAAAGATAATTGTCAATCATCTGTCATGAGAAATGCCCAGACTGATTTGGAAATAAAGGAATAGGGACTCTTTTTTATGAAGATCAAGAGAAAAAGTTTTGTTACTGCCTTGGGAACTCTTCCACCGTGATTTAGAGGAAAGGAAGGAATACAGAGCAAGACTTATCCTAGAAGTTCAGCACCACTCCCCATTACTTCTCTTTAAAAGCAATGTACCAAAATGCGCAATTTTACTTGCATAAAATTTAAAATTTTTTGTGCAAACAAAATCAGCACAGTTGACATTAGAAAAGAATCAGTAAATGAAAAAAATCTTTGCAACAAGTTTCTCTACTAGAAGTCTCATTTCTAAGATATATAGTGAACTAATTCAAATATATAAGAATTAGAACTATTTTCCAGCTGATGTGTTCAGAGAAAACAGTCATTTTCCAAAGAAAAAAAATCCAAGCTATAAATGACCATGTAAATATGCCCTAAATTACTAATAATTTTAGAGATGCAAATCAAGACAACTCTGAAGTTCTATCTTATACCTGTCAGATTGTGAAATTGACAAAAAAAAGCGATAAATCTGGAAGGGCTGTGGGAGAACATGTATATTAATGCACTGTTGGTAAAACTGAGAACTGGGCCAGCCATTCTAGAAAGCAAGTTAGAATTATGTTACCAAAGCTATTAAACTGTCCATATTCTTTGACTCAACAATATCGTTGCTAAGTCTATACCCCCAAAGAGATCAAAAAAAAGGAGAAGGACTCAGATGTACAAAAAAAGTATAGCAGTTCTTTTTGTGGTGTCAAAGAATTGGAAACTGAGAAAGTGTACATCAATTGGGAAATGGCTAAGGAAATTATTGTATATGAATATGAAAGAATACTATTGTGTATTGTAGTATAAAAAATTACGAAGAGGATAATTTCATAGAAAACTGGGAAGACTCATAGGAATTGATTCAAAATGAAGTGATTAGTACTAGGAGAACAATTTATACAGTGACAACACTATCGTAAAAAAAAACCTGAACATGTTTGAAATATTTAGGAACTCTAAACAATACAATGATTAATCACAATTTGAAAAGGCACATGATGATACATGTTGCCAACCTCCTAATTACAGAGGTGTTGAGTTTAGAGTACAGATTGCGATGTGCCTCACTTTAAAATTTGGGCAATGTGCAAATAAGTTTCACTCGACTATATATGTTTATAAGGGGATTTGTTTTTCTTCATTTCTCATTGGAGGTGAAAGGGAAGAGAGGTGGGAAGGAGAGAAAGTAGATTTTCATCTATTGAAAAGAAAAACTTTTCTAATAAAAGAGAACAA
>JAQQSZ010013734.1:0-11689 GCA_028646595.1 Phalanger gymnotis
CAGGTGGGCCTGGGGCCAGAAGCAACTGCAGCTGTAGTTCTAAAGCTGCCCCGCCTCCACTGCCCCAGGGGCAGTAGCCGAACCGCAAACTCCGTCCAGTCCCGCAGCTTTTCCCACTAACCTTCTCTGTTGTCTTTGCTGTTTGTGGGTTGTGAGTTCTGCTGGATGCCACAGCTCAGTAATTCAGCATGCTAGGGCACTCTCCGCTCCACTCCTGGTCTCGTCGGTCCGCAGCCGCGCGCTGGGCTCTGCTTGGCTCAGTTCCGCTCCCCTCAGCTTGGAGCTGGGAGTTCCGTGCGGGACAGACCTTACTGCGAGACCATCCAGGCTGTCCTGGGCTGGAGCCCTGCTTCCCTCTGCCACTTTGTGGGTTCTGCAGTTCTAGAATTGGTTCAGAGCCATTTTTTTTATAGGTTTTTGGAGGGACTTGGTGGGGAGCTCATGCCAGTTACTGCTTTCCAGTCGCCATCTTGGCTCTGCCTAAAGGCCTCATTTCTAAAATATACAGGGAACGGAGCCAAATATATAGGAATACATGTCATTCCCCAGTTGAGAAATGGTCAAAGCATGTGAACAGGCAGTTTTCAGAGGAAGAAATTAAAGATATCTATAGGCACATGAAAAAATGCTTGAAATCACTACTGATTAGAGAAATGCATATCAAAACAAATCTTAGGTGCCAAATCTCTCAAGTCAGAGTGGCCAACATGACAAAACAGGAAAATGATAAATGCTGGAGAGGATGTGGGAAAATTGGAATATTGCTACATTGCTGGTGGAGTTGTGAACTGATCCAGCCATTCTGGAGAGTAATTTGTAACTATACCCAAAGGGCTATAAAAGTGTTCATACCCTTTAACCCAGCAATACCACTTCTAGGGTTGTATCCCAAAGATATCACCCAAGTGGGAAAAGGACACATATGTACAAAAATATTTATAGCAGCTCTTTTTGTCATAGCTCAGAATTGGAAATCAAAGGGATGCCCATCAATTGGGGAATGGCTGAACAAGCTGGGGTATATGAAGGTAATGGAATACTATTGTGCTATAAGAAATAGGGATGACACGGACTTCATAACAACCTGGAAAAACCTACACGACAATGCTGAGTGAGTGGAGCAGAGCCAGGAGAACATTGTACACAACCACAGATATATGGATTCTGTGAGGCCTAACTCTGACAGATTTTGCTCTTCTCAGCAATACAAGGTGAAAAGACAACTCCAAAGGACTCACGATGGAGAATACTATCTACATCCAGAGAAAGAACTATGAAGTATGAATGCAGATTGAGGCAAACTTCATCTTCGCCCTTTTTCCCCCTTTTTTGTCTCTTTTGTTTTTTATTTTTCGTTTTTTTTTGTTTCTATTTCTTCTTTCTCATGATTCATTCCTTCAGTCATAATTCTTCTCCACATCTTGACTAGTGTGTAAATTAATTTGATGCAAAGTTATACATGGAAGTTATATGGGATTTCATGCCATCTTGGGGAAGGAGGGGGGAAGGGAGGGAAGAAAATCTGGAACTCAAAATTAACCGAGTGTTTTAAACTAAAAATAAAAACATGATTAAAAAAGAAGTAGAAGTAGAAGTAGAAGTAGTATTAGTAGTAGAAGTAGTAGTAATAGTAGAAGTAGAAGTAGTAGTAGTAGTAATAGTAGTAGTAGTGGTAGAAGTATGAGCAGTTAAAGAGTAGTAGTAGTAATATTAGAAGTAGAAGTAGTAGTAGTAGTGGTAGTGGTAGTGGTGGTGTTGGTGGTAGTGGTGGTAGTGGTAGAAGTATGAGTAGTTAAGGAGTAGTAGTAGTAATATTAGAAATAGTAGAAGTAGTAGCAGTAGTAGTGGTAGAAGTAGTAGTGGTAGTAGTAGTAGTGGTAGTAGTAGTAGTAGTGGCAACAGCAGCAGCAGAAACAGCAGTAGTTGTGGTGGTAGGAGTAATAAGGATGGTGGTAGTGGTGGAGGTGGTGGTAAGAGCAGGAATAAAGTTAGTTTGATCTGACCTTTGAATTCATGGAATTGAAACCTCTATGAGAGAATTGAGAGCCGGAGCCCATTCTGTATATGAGCCTCTTACTAGCTGGGGGAACTATGACAAGTTACTTATATTGGCAATACTTCAGTGACCTCAAGTATCATAAATGCTAAATGTAAGGATTAGACTAAAGCCTTCTAAGGTCCCTTCCACCTCTATAACTTAAACCCTACCATCTTCTCTTTTCCTCTTACATTTCTTGTAACTTAAATTTCCCAACCAAGGTATAGTGGTTCTGCAGCTAAAAATTTTCTAGCATTATCTGAGGCATTGGGAATTTAAATGACTTTCCCATGGTCACACAGCCAGTACGTGTCAAAGGTAGGAATTTATCCCAGGTCTCACACAAAACTATAAGCTTCTTCTCTAAAGTGCAAATGACTATGAAAAGAAAATATACTAGAGTGCCGTGATTCCACACCCTGCTTCCCAGTAATGAGTCTCCAGGAGCTCTTCTGGAACATAAATAAAAACCGATAATTTGGGAGATGAAAGGAAACTGGACTCCATTTATTTTCTCAAGGAAGCAACTGCCTTACTTAGCCCAGACAGGGAAGTTCAAATTCTTGGACTGGCTTTTTCCCTGGTGAATGGAGCTCCTTATCAGTCATTTAATGACCCACCATTACCACATTCTACCAATTGGCTTTCTAAAATGGCCTTTCTGTGACAGTAGTACTTCTAAAAAAGGAAAATAAAAAGCCAAGAGACGGAATTGCAGGAGTGGCCTCTTCTTTGCAGATTTGTTAACATCCTGGCCTTTCATTTAATGAGCTCTCAGGCACAATGGTGTGTGTAATCCGAACGATTTCCCTTGCAAACACAGGTAATTGAATCTGGATGTCAAAATGCTCCCATTGTCAATAGTGGTGATTTTTCAAAGTAAACAACATGAAAAGGTTGAAAAAAACAACTCAGCCATAATAAGAGGAAGAAGCTATCTTTCTGGTCTACTCCCATATTCTCAAATAACTGCTAAAGCCTACATAGCATTATCACATTCAAACAAAACCCATACAGAAATCTCATATATGAGGTAGGGATAAAAGGCAGACTGACTCTCCTGAGCATATCCTAGACTCCCATCTAAACCACAATAGTAATGGTAGTTATCATTAACATTAGCACATATTAATTATATATGGATTATTGTTAATATATAGTAATATTATAGTAATCACTATTATTATGGGTATTCAGAATCAAGACTGGTTATTAACCAAAATTTTTCAGGAATAGTTTACAGTAATAAATAATTCCCATGAAACTTTATTGTTCCACAATGCCTTTATAGAGATATTTCACAGATCATAGAATCAGAGAATTTTAGGTTGGGCAGGATCTCAGAGGTCATACAGTCCAATCCATCCATGAACAAGAATCCCAATTATATCATACTGTAAAAAATATGTTTATATAATAACAATCATAATGGTTACCATTTATAAAGTTCTGAGTTTTGCAAAGAGCTTTGCGAATGCTATCTCATTTGATCCTCACTGTAACTCTGTGAGATAGGTGTCATTATTATTCCCATTTCTCAGATGAGGAAAGTAAGGTTGAAAGGAGTTAAACTACTTGTCCAGGGTCAACAGCTAATAAGTGTCTGAGGTCAGACAGAACTCAGGTCGAGGTTCAACACTCTTAGCCAGTGTCCCACCCTGCTCCTCTTTAGCACGACTCTGTTCCTTAGGAATATTTTCCTTTCATAGAACCCAAATTGGCCTCTTTCAACTTATCATAGACTCATACATTTAGGAATAGAAGAGAGATTCCAGTCAACATTATCAATTTATCCATAAAGAAACAGAAGCCCAGAGAGGTTAATGGATTTAGCCAAAGCCACACAGATCTTAAGTTTCTGAGGCAGTATTTGAACTCATGTCTTCCTGACTACAAGTACAGTACTCTGTTTGTCGTGCCAAAGATAACCACTGTAATCCATTTTCTACATGAAAGTCCTTCATATACGTGAAGACCACTGCTTTGTCCCTGCTGATCCTCCCATGGCATGGACTTGAGGTTCTTCATCAGAGGCAGGTGGTGCTATAGAGTTTGGAGAGAGCCAACCTCAAAGTCAAGAAGACAAGGTAATGAGTCCTGCTTCTTTCCCTTCCTAGTTGTACGACTCTAGACTAATCCTTTCTCCTTTTAAGGCCTCACTTTCTTCATCTATAAAATTAATGTTGGACTAAACAATTCTAAGAATCTAGGTAACTCTAAACTGCTGACCCTAGGACCATCCTGGTCTCAGCATTGTGAATGCTTTGCCATTTATCAGTACCATTTCCAAAATGTGGCAAAACAAGGAAAGAGAACAAAGGAGACCACTACTCCATCTTTCCTGGAAGTAGCCAGTTGGGTAAAACTCAGCTCTCCCTTTCCCTCTCCTTCTTCCTCTTGTCACCAAAGGAAGATAAATTTTGGTGGCCAAAAGCTGCCTAGTTAATTGGGTTTACTGCCTAGATTTGTTTCTCAAAGACCAAGTCTTAAACACAATTACCTCTGGAACTCATAGAGTGACAACGATAGGTCTCTGCCCAAGGTCCACCTGATGGGTTTTTGGGGGCCCTCCTGGCTCAGAGTGAATGCAAGTAGTAACTGTTTCTCTTTTGGCTAGGAACCTTGAGAGCCTCCCCCTCACAGACTGATTGTTTTTTGTTTCATTTTTGTTTTGTATTTTTTTTCTTTTAAATCAAAGAAGCCATCCCTTGACTCACCTCTTAAAGAGGCCTATTCACTGAATGGGCATTTCCTCACTCAAAGTGAGAACCTGAAGAGATAGCTTAAAAGGGTCATGATCTCCCAATGCATCCTGGGACATCTCCAGTCATCCTGATGAATATCTGTCCACTGTACCCAGGTGGCTCTGCAGTAGATAGTGAGGCTGGTGACCTTGCATAGCCCTCCCTCTCTCAAATCAAAGTTAACTGCAAGTCATGGCATCATATCCTTGATGTCATAGTCCTCTTTGAGGACAAAGGATAAACACACCACCAACACCACCACCACCAATAACAACCAACAATAGCCTTCTCTTAACTCAATTCAAGAGGCCAGTAACTGCTCTATATTCCAGATCATAATTTTGACTCATATTAGCCCTATAGTCTACTAGAGACCCAAGATCTTATTTTCCCAGACATACTTAGTACCAGAAGTTACCTTAGAAGCCCTCTATTCCAGAGGATCGCCTACAATAGATTTCAGGGCATGTATGAACTTCTATGAAAAAAACCATCATTATGTGTGTGTATATGCATATATATGTATATGTACGCATATACACACACATATATACATATATTTATATATGCATAATTATTATAGTATGACTGGTTGCATTTGTAATCCATTGTGTTACATTATGTTATTTAAAATTCTTTTATGTTATTCATTTTAAAAATATCTTAAGGATGCCATTAACTTCACCAGAGTGCCAAAGGGGTCCATGACATAAGAAAGGTTAAGAATCTCAATCTATTTCAACTGCCTTATTTTATAGATGATAAAACTGAAGACCAGAGAATGAATCTGGCTTCCCCAAGAACACAAAAGTAGTAAACAGAGAAGTATCATTTTAATCGACATCTCTCATATCTCCCCCCAATTCAACTTCCCTCATGAGCTTTGTCATGACCAAATCTGGGAAACGATAATATAAAATTTCTCCATTAGTTCTTGCAGTATAAAGAAACTGATTCACTATCCAAGACACAACCACATGTGACAAGGACATTTGTGATTCAAAGGAAACAAAGACAAACATGTGATCTAATTGGCCACAGGCCACTAACAATTTCAGGGAACTTCATCAACTTTTCCAGTCCAATGAACTTTTATCCATACAAACTAAAGAAGATAAAATCATTCAGCTTGCTTTTCTTTGTAGACCTGGAACTGGGAACCATGACTAACGAAGAGTAGGGTACTTAATAAATGCATTTGATTTATGAATAACAGGAAGATGAAAGCACCAGGAAATGCCACTAAACTTAGTGTTTATGCACAATTACAGATTTTTTTAAAGAACATTTGACTCAGGCTGAATATAGCCTTAATGTTCTCCACTAAAACAATTCTCTTCCAAACACAAAAACTTCCTTGAAAAATACAATAACATCAATAACTATTTGATGACTTTCTAATTATTGAAATAATTTGAAATTAAGATGGTGAATAAAGAGGACTTCTGATAGTATATGTCTGTTTGAAAGCTATCCTATGGACCTTCAGGTCTTCTAAGAATCCTAAAGGTTTTTCTTGGTTATCTTGATTTTGAAGTCATTAGTAATTAACTGGCTGATAGAACTTGAAAAAAATTAACTTATATTTCCTTTAAACACATTTAAATAAAAATGAAAATAGACTGTACCTTTTTTTCAGTTTTCAATCATAGTTTTCAGTGTTGTTTTTATTGTGAATCCTGGAAAATAAACAACAAAAATTTCAGTCAGATCTAATGATGGAACAGAATGACTTGAATTTGGAGAAGTATTTAAATTAATTGTCATCAGATATTTATTCTCATACCATTCTAATAGCAATGCATTGACAGTAACAACAGCTGTATGTTTTACCTGTATCTAAAGACATATTTGTCAATGCTTGCAGCAAAAGAATAGTAAAATGAATGAGGGCAGAGTAGAGGTGACAATCTCCAAATATGTTTGCTGTTTGAAATAGTAGATCTCCATATAAAATGTCAAGAATCCTTGACCCCAAGTCTGATAATTCTATTAAAACCCAGGCTTTGCCATTTCCTAATGGTGTGGCCCTGTGCAGCAGCAGGTACTCTAGCATACACAGGATGGCCTACTAGTACAGGTTCTTTCATCTGCTTTTCTAGGAAAGATTGCTCAAAAAGAGGTTAACAATGACACTTTTAATTATATTCACTAGTTCAGAGGAAGGGTGAACACCCTGAAAGTCAGATTAAATACAAGTATAATTAGTAACAAAACCCAACAGCAAGAAATAGAAAGAGAAATTCCATTTAAAATGACCGTAGGCATAAAATATTTGGGAGTCTACCTGCCGAAATAAAGCCAGGAACTATATGAACACAATTACAAAACACTTTTCACAAAAATAAAGTCACATCTAAATAATTGGAAAAACATCAATTGCTCATGGTTGGGCCAAGCTAACATAATAAAAATAACAAGTTTACCTAAATTAATTTGCATGTTTAGTGTCATACCAATTAAACTACAAAAAATTTTTTATAGAGATAGAAAAAAAAAATAATTACAGAATTCATCTGGAAGAACAATGGGTCCAGAATATGAAGGGAATTAATGAAAAGAAATACTAGGGAAGGTGGCCTAGCCATACCAGATATTAAACTGTATTATAAAGCAGTCTTTAAAACCACTTGGTACTGGCTAAGAAATAAAGTGGTAGATCAGTGGAAAAGGTTAGGTACACAAGACACAGTATGACTAAATGACTAAAGTAAGCTACTGTTTAATAAATCCAAAGACTCCAGTTTCTGGGATAAGAACTCACTATTTGACAAAATTGTCTGGGAAAATTGGAAAACAGTATGGCAGAAACTGGACATAGACCAATATCTTACACCATATAACAAAATAAAGTCAAAATGGGTTCATGATTTAGGAATAAATGCTGATACTATAAGCAATATGGGAGAGCAAGTAATGGTTTACCTGTCAGATTTAAGGAGAAGGGAAGAAGTTAGGACCAAACACGAGTTAGAGAGTATTATGAAATGCAAAATGGATAATTTTGATTACACTAAATCGAAAAGTTTTGTACAAACAAAGCAAATACAACCAAGATTAGGAGGGAAGCAGAAAATTGGGAAATAATTTTTACAAACGCTGTCGCTGACAAAGACCTCATTTCTAAAATATAAGAGTCAAATTTATAAGAATACAAGTCATTCCCCAATTGATAAATGATCAAAGAATAAGAATAGGTAGTTTTTAGGAGAAGAAATTAAAGATATCCATAGTCATATGAAAAAATGCTCTAAATCACTACTGATTAGAGAAATGCAAATCAAAAGCAATTCTTAGGTACCACATCTCACTTGTCAGATTGGACAAAAAGAGGAAAATGATAAATACTGGAAAAGATGTGGAAAAATTGGAACACTAATGCATTGTTGGTGGAGTTGTGAACAGATCCAACCACTCTGTAGAGCAATTTGAATCTATGCCTAAAGGGCTATGAAAATGTGCATACCTTTTGACCTAGCAATGCCACTTCTAGGGCTGTATCCCAAAGAAATTACCCAAGTGGGAAAAGGACCTATTGTGTTGGTAAGCAAAATGGGCTCCTTAGCACTTAGTGCCCTTGAAGAGTTTGGCTTTTGTTTGCTTTGAGTAATTCAGTGTATTTCATTGAGCCTTACTAGGTGCTAAGCCCCAGGCCCAAACCCCTATTAGGTGTGGAACCTATGTGGGTATGGATTGGTGACTGGAGTGGGGCCCAAGGGGCCCAAGCTAAGGGGAGGTGCTAACTCCAGGGCCATGCCCTATTAGGTGTTAACCTAACCTATGTGGATGTGAATCTCCCAGGGTCCTAAGGTGAAGGGGTAACTCAAGAATCAATCATAGCAGCCTAAATTCTGGTCATTCAGATGACGTTTGATGACGTCTGAAGCCCTATAAGAAGAGAGGACAGAGCCATTTGTGCAGGGCTCTTGAGATTGTGTTGATGAGGAGACTCTGGTCAGCTGTAGCTAAGGAGCCCTCCAGCTTGTAACCTGGATGCTGAGACTTTGTTAAACTCTGGTAACTATGTATTGGGACTTGAATCAGAGAAGGTCTGTCTGTTGATGTTTGTAGTTTGTTTGTATTTGTTCTGAAGTTCAATGTGCTGGCTTTTTTCCCTGAACTAAATAAATGATATTTCTATGCTGAATTAAAGTAAGGTTGTCAAACCCCTTCACATAGCTTTCCTTAGTTAAGTAGATCAAAAGAAACTGTGCTGTTGGCAGCTTTCTGGGTGCCGGCTGTGAGTGGATCTTTCACCCCCACAGAAGCTGCTAGCAGGATCGTTGAAACACTCATATGTTCAAAAATATTTATAGCAACTCTTTGTGGTGGCAAAGAATTAAAAATCAATGGGATGCCCATCAATTAGGGAATGGCTAAACAAGTTGTGGTATATGGATGTAATGGAATACTATTTTGCTATAAGAAATGAGGAGCAGTGGACTTCATAATAACCTGGAAAGTCTTATATAAATTGAGTAAGGGGAGCAGAACCAGGAGAACATTATACAGAATTACACTCATTGTATCTGTGATGACTATCTTTGATAGACTTGGCTCTTCTCAGCAATGCAAGGTTCTAAGACAACTCCAAAAGACTTATGATGGAAAAAATTATTCACATCCAATGAGAATTGTTAATTTTAGGGAACAAATGAGGTCAGAAGGAAAATAAAAAATACTATTTAATCATTCATAATTCCTAGCAATGGTCAACATATAAAATGGAACTAAAATTTCAACTCCCTATGAAATTCTGAAATTTCGAAAATTGTTCATTAAATCCAATACAGCAACACACAAATTATATTTAAGATATATATGCTATATTCTCAAAGTTGTTCATAGAAAAATACAGTAGGAAATTGTAAGCTGTAGAGGTGCAAACTCTATGATGAAAATAGATTGGAGGAGCTATGTGCATGAAAGAAAAGAGGTTTGATTTGATGGAGTCTAGACTGAGGGAGAATTAGGTAACATTGTTATATGGGAAACCCAGGCTGGGGATAGAACTTTGAGATACTGTGTTTGGATTCTGCATCCTGGTGATCTTGCTTGACTGAGTCATAATTTTTTTGGTGTTTTTTTGGGGGAGGGGGGCTTGAAGGGGACAAGGCAGGGCAATTGGGGTTAAGTGACTTGCTGAAGGTCACACAGCTAGTATGTGTGTCAAGTGTCTGAGGCTAGATTTGAAATCAGGTTCTCCTGACCACAGGGCTGGTGCTTTACTCACTGTGCCACCTAATTGCCCCAACTCTGTCATAATTTAGGGGAGAAATACTAAGTACTCACAAATTGGATTGAATGTTGTACCATATTTCCTAACTAAAGAATTCTGTGCCATCTGTTGAGTTCCACATTGCAGAGGAGCGTGGGAAGGGAGTGGGAAGACTTGAATTCAGACATAATAGTAAAAGTGAAGTGGGTGTGCCCATAATACAGAATGCATCATTTCATTATTAAACTCAAACTGACCTCTGATTTGGGTTAATTGCTTTCTGAATGGAACTGAGAAACATTTGCAACAAGTTCAAGGAAATGAAAATGGATTCCTTATTTCATGGACACATTCTACACATTTATTCCTTCTTCCTTTCAGGTACAACTTTAGATTCAAGATGAAAACGTCCAGTAATAAAACTATCAATACTGATGATGATAAAATTTTTATACTGTTTTGAGGTTTGCAAATCTCATAGCATATGATACATCATTTATCCTTCACAACAATTCTGGGAGGTAGGCGCTATTATTATCCTCATTTTCCTGTTGAGAAAACTGAGGCACATACCAGTTAAATGACTTCACTAGGGTCATTCAGGGGCATCTGGATGGCACAGATGATAGTGTGCCAGGCCTGGAGTCAGAGAGAATCATTTTCCTGAGTACAAGTCTGTCTTCAGACACTTACTAGCTGTGTGACCCTGTGCAAGTCACTTAACCCTGTTGCCTCAGTTTCCTCATCTCTAAAATGAGCTAGAAATGGAAATGGCAAACTACTTCAGTATATCTGCAAAGAAAACCACGAAAGGGGTGATGGAGAATTGTACCCAGCTGAAAATAAATAAACAAAATGATGATTCAAGTATTCAGTCTTTGTGTCAATGCATAACCACCAGCTGGTTCACCCATCTATGCCAGTTTTCTGTTGGTCAGTGTCCCAGTGTTCATACACTGTGGAAAACACAAAAGTAATTTTATTAGAAATCTCTAGAGAGTATTTCTAGTAATTTATATATAGGCATAAGGATCAGGATTGGACCCCTGATTTCCTTAGCATAGAGGACTACGTAGGGAGGACCTTCTATATAACAATGAACCTCAATACCTTCTCTGCAACTTAGGGGTCTTAGGAAGTTTTCAATATCATGAGAACTTAAATCACTTGCCCAGGGTCACACAGTGAGTATTGTAGAAAAAACAATAATCATTCATATAGGCCCTACTGTGTGCCAGTCATCATACTTTACAAATATTATCTCATTTGATAACAGAGTCATTTGATGTCATGGGCGAAACTTGAACCTCACATCTTTTCTGGTTTCAAATGTAATGGCAACCACACTGGCAAACCAAGGAAGGCTGCTAGTAGAGGTTATTTTATCTGCAGTACTAAGGAAAGATAGTTGTTTCAGGGGTCAACAATCTTTCTTTTTTAATAACATAAAATACAAACACAGGAAATACAGAGCAACAGAACTAAAGGCCAACAGACAGGGCTTTACTGCCTGAATCAAAGCTTTACATCCGCCACTGAACTGAGAGAGCCTTTACCTTTGAGGATTCGAGGAGTTCTGAATATGAAGCCACTCAGAGTCTTCACAAGGCAATCACAACATCTTTCTCATAAGCAAGTCCTCAAAGTGAAAGCTCACCTCTCATAATATATACTCTTTCAGGTAATAGA
>JAQQSZ010013735.1:0-11689 GCA_028646595.1 Phalanger gymnotis
TCTAAAGCTGCCCCACCTCCGCTGCCCCAGGGGCGGTAGCTGAACCGCAAACTCCGTCCCGTCCCACAGCTTTTCCCACTAACTTTCTCTGATGTCTTTGCTCTTTGTGGGTTGTGAGGTCTGGTACATGCCACAGCTCAGTAATTCAGCATGCTAGGGCCCTCTCCTCTCCACTTCTGGTCTTGTCGGTCTGCGAGATGCAACTTTCACTCAGACAGATTATTTCTTCAGTGTAAGGAGCTCCCATCAAGGAAACTCCTTCTGCTGATGCAGAACAGCTACTTTTTTTGGCCTTTCTTTGAATCTGAAGCAAATTAACACAGTTCCTAGAACACAGAAGATGTTTAATAAATGTTTATTGACTTGACTCCTTCTATAGGTTATAGTCTGACACAATTTTGTGTGTCCCTAAGAGCAGAAGTAATGTACCCCTGTTCACACAGACAGTATGTATCAATCAGCAAGGCAACAAGCATTTATTAAGTGCCTACTATGTACCAGGCAGCTAGGTGGCTCAGTGGATAGAGAGAGTGCTAGGCCTAGGAAGATCTGAGTTGAAATGCTGCTTCAGACACTTACTAGCTGTGTGACCCTGGGCAAGTCACTTCACCCTGTTTGTCTCAGTTTCCTCATCTGTAAAATGAGCTAGAGAAGGAAATGGCAAACCACAAACCACAAACCAGTGTCTTTGCCAAGAAAACCCCACATGGGGTCACAAAGAGTCAGACATGACTGAAACGACTCAACAACAACACTATATATCAGGCACCATGTTAAGCACTGGGAATAAAAATAGAAAGACTGTCCTTGCCCTCAAGACACTTAGATTCTGGTGAGGAAAAACAATATATAAAAGGAAGCTGAAAAGGTTTTAGTGGTAGGACTTGAACCCAGGTCTTCATAACAGTAAGGGTGTCCCTCTCTCTGGTACCATATGTCACCCCTTACACATATAATATCCTCTGTTTACTTGGAAGCAATGGAAAGACCTATTTCAATGTGTATCCTTTAAAATCTGGAAGATGATACAGTTTGAGCTTGTCACTTTGTCATCTATATGTCCTTTTACAACCCTGGGTGACAGTATGAGCTGGTATCACTCTCACCTCCGACTCAGTGCCCACATATTTTTCTGTTGTCTCACTGGTGGGGCCATTTGGCCAAAATATTAGTTCATCTAAGTTAACTTCTAAGCAGAATGTCTAGCCTGAAGTTGGCACCTGCATTTATGTATCATCCTTTCTGTATTCAAAAGCTGTCTGAGACTTATTTGATTAAGCATAAAAATAACTCTGTAAATGCCATCAGTGGCACTGATGAATATTAAGTGCCTCGTCCTATGCATTGGGATCCAGGGAAGCATTGCTGGACAGCCTGTGAGTCTTTCCTCTTGTAAGAACCTGATTGTGTTCTCTGGAGTCTGGAGGAATTATTTTCATATTGAGAATTTTAAGGGATTTATTTTTTCCATTTCCCATTCAACAGAAAGGAAACAGCTGGTAATTTTGTGAAGGCTTGTCCAGTTTTCAGTTGGCTATACTGCAATCTCCTTTTGCTAATTTGGTTGAGTTGATTTTTTTTCAAACTCTTCTTGTTAGAGCAGGTTATGATCAGAAGACAATAAATGACACTTCTTTCCCAAGAGTGGTGAACCTCAGGCCCCACTTTATTCTACTTTTTCTTCTAAAAGTAGCAGCCCTTCTTCAATATTTTTTCTCTGTCCCATGTGATTTCTTCCACTCAGCGGTCCTTGAGTTAGATTGGGGCAAAGGTTTTTGTTAAGTGGTGCTCTTGACTTGTCTTCATTCATTTCACAAATATTTATTAAGCACTCACTATGTACCAGGTAAAAGGCAATGTGGTGTATTGGATGTCAGTGTAGACTCACGTCGGCCTCAGACTTAGAAAAATCTGAGTTCAAATTGCATTCTGACTGTGTGATCTTGGGCAAATCATTTAACCTTTCTGTCCTTTGGCAGTTTTCTAAGACCCTAACTTATGGAGCAGGTGTCAATCTGCATTGGCAGAGGGAGTTTCTTCACTGGGAGTTCTGTGTTCCAACAAAATCACAGGTCCCAACCAGGCACAGTGGCAGGTGCTGGAAATGCAGAGACAAAATAAACCAAAGCAAGACAAAAACATTCCCATCTCCTGAATGAGCTTTCATTCAATTGGGGAAAACAACACAGACATATATAAGAAAATAAAATTTGGGGTGAAGTCATTATTAGCTGTTTGTTGACTGATTTCTCAGGAAAGGCCTCTAGTAGAAGTTGACATTCAAATAGAGCTTTGAAGTAAAGGAAGAATTCCAAAAGTGGAGGTGAGGAAGATATGTGGAGACCTTCTATGCAAAGACTTGGGGATGGGAGATGGGATGTAGCATTCAGGGAACAGAAAGTAGGGGGATTTGGCTGACATGTAGAGTGCTTGAAAAGGAATTGGGTAGTAATATATAATAAATAAGCTTGGAATGGGAGTCTGGCTCCATATTGTGGAGGGCCTGAAATGCTCAACAAAAGCACTTGAAGAAAGAAGGAACCACTGGAACGTTTTGAGTAGTGGACTACTGGATTGGCATTATATAGCTGTTTATGTTGCACAGAGTGAGACCAATTCTTTCTGCCCAGTTGTGAATGTCTTCTGAGTTTATTGGCTTTCCTTGATGACTAGAAAGCCAAGGGAAAATCTTTGTGACTTTGGTTTTCCATCTGGAGTGTGTGCTTGTAGGAGGGAAGGGTTCTTTTCCAAACCAGGAATAATTACAACACAAGGCAAACTTGCCCACTTATAGTTGGCGGAACTTAGTATTTCATCCCTTACCTTCATGCTTTTGCAAACATGCCTGTCCCTCATACCTAGAATGCACTCCATGTTCACTTCTGCCTCTTAACATCCTAGGCTTCCTTCAAAGCCCATTTTAAGGGCCATGATCTACACGAGTCCTTTCCTGATTCCCCAGTTGTTAGTGTTGTCTCTCCACCTAATTCGGTATATACTTATCTGTCAGTGCATGCCATCTCCCCCACCCCAGTGGAATGTAAACTGCTTGGGTGGAGGGGGTATTTTCGTTTGCCTTTTTATGCACAGTCCCTCACACAGTGATATGTACCTTATTGGTATTTAATAATTGCATGCTGGATTGGATAGGTAGTTCCCTTCCATTCCTGTTGGAGGTGTAGGGGTGTGTGTGTGTGTGTGTGTGTGTGTGTGTGTGTGTATGTAGTGGGGGACAGCTTGGACCAGATGACTGCTAAGCTTCCCTACAAGGCTTAGGGTTAGAGTCAGCACCAGAGGCTCTGTCCTTTCTGTATTTGACATCTCATTTTATCTTGCACATGATGGAGAGATGTTAAAACAGCTGCAGTCATGGCTCCAGTCATGTGGTTAACCAGGTTGAATAAATTGTTCATTGATGAGAAGTAAATTATTCCTCTTCGGGGACCCTGGCAGCTGTTGAGATTAATCAATGACTTTCCCTAGTGTTCTAAACAGCCCTCTGGTGCCTGAAAAGAAACTAGTTACCTCCCATCAAGGGATTCTTTGCCCCCACTGTTCTGAGAACCAGAGCATGGAGGCAGATTGGGCAGCAGGAAGTATCTCCTTTATTGGAATGAGATTGAGTCATTCAACTGATGGCAGCTAATGTCATTTCCTTCTACCATGGTGGCCAATGGGAGAGACATCATAGCCCTCTTTGGAAACTGTCACCTGTTTCTGTGTCTCCTCTTCCAGTCTATCCAGTCACACAGCTCCTATCAAGTCATCTCTTTGCTCAAAAATCATCAAAGTCTCTCCATTGGCTATTAAGAAGAAATAATACTGCTTAGGCTGGCATTTGAGGTCCCATCTAACTGAGAAATAACCTATAATTTTAATCTTATCTTCTATTTCTGCCTTACTGGGATGCTGTCAAATTGTGCCATGTCATAGTACCCTTTTGGCGCTGTTGGTATTTTCCCACTTCAGCACCTTTGCTCATCCTGTCCCCCCAACTGAAAGACTCTTTTTATTGCCACCTATCAAATCCAATCAATCCTTCAAAGCCTAGCTCTAATGCCAAATTCCGGGTGGCACAGTGATTACAGCACTAGATTTGGGCTCAGGAAGACCTGGGTTTGAGTCCTGCCTCAGACACTAGCTGTGTGACCCTGGGAAAATCACTTCAACTCTCTCAGCCTCAGTTTCTACATCTGTAAAATGGGGATTAATAATGACACATACTTCCCAAGGTTGTTGTGAGAATCACAGGAGACAACATATATAAAGTGCTTTACAAATCTTAAAGGTCTTGGTAAGTCCTAGCTCTTCTTCCTAAAGAATTTCCTGACCCCTCTTCTCATAATAGGATGGTTAGGTGGTGTAATAGATAGAGTGCTGGGCCTAAAGTTAGGAAAACTTACCTTCCTGGGTTCAAATCTGGCCTCAGACTAGCTAACTAGCCCGCAAGTCATTTAGTTCTGTTTGCCTCAGTTTCCTAATCTGTAAAATGAGCTGGAGAAGTAAGTGTCAAACTATTCCAGTTTCTTTGCCAAGAAACCCCCAAATAGGGTCACAAAGAATTGGACATGGCTGAAGCAACTGAACAACAGCTCCTTATGATCTCCAGTAAATTGGCAGCTCCCATTTACAGAACTCTTCAGGGCTTACCAATTTTTTTTGTATCTATGTCTATACACACACACACACACACACACACACACACACACACATGAATACCTCACTTGATCTTCACAATAGCCCTGAGAAATGAGTTCTACAACCATTATTATCTTTATTTTACAGATCATTGGCTCATGGATTTAGAGGTAGAAGGAACGTTAGAGGTTATTGGTTCTCACTTCCTCATTTTACAGATATGGAATCCAGTATTTACATTGGTGAAGTGATTTGCCCAGGGTCACACAATTAGTAAATATTTGAAACATGATTCTATCCCAGTTCCCTTCTGACTCCAGGTCAATTGCTCTAGCCCCTATGCTACCCAGGTGCATGCTGGTTGGAATTAGATGGCTTCTGAGGTTCCTTCTGGTTCAAGATCTCCTTACTATCAGAAGTAATTTCACTTTATAGGCCACAGTTTCCTCTTCTATAAAATGAGTGGGGCTGATTCTAATGAACTCTAAGGTCTCTCTTAGCTTTAAGCTTGTGATCCTATTATCCCAAATCACTTCACCTCTCTGTACTTCAGTTTCTTCATTTGCAAAGTAAAGGGGGTTTGATTGACTAGACCCAATGACATCCAAAGTCCCTTCAGATCTAAATCAATGATTCTATGATATAAGCACTATTCAAAGGTACAGTGAACAAATGGAAGTTACAGTGTAGTCCCTGCTGTCCCCAAGGGCTCTCAAAATGAATCAACCTGGAGCAGCAATAGGTCATTAGTAGGAAGAAGTTGTATAGATAGGGAGAGAATGATACTTGTGAGGTGGAGTGACCAGAGAAGGAGGAGATGTGATGGGAGCTAGTCTTGAGGGAGAAGGAAGATCTGGATGGTTAAAGAGGTGGGGGGCAGGGAGGAGTAGGAGAGAAAAGTCTGAGATATGTATGATCTATTCAATGAACAGTGGGGAAATGAATGTGGCTGCAATGAGGAATTTACATGTGGAATCCAGTTTGTCCTTTATCTATTAGGTAAATGTGTGTGTTGCTGAATGTCTTGGAAAGGAGGAATGCCCAAAGCAGGCACTGAATAACTGTGTGTAATCAAATGGAATCTTGAATTGAATAGAAATGGTGTCATGCAGGATGAATTAGAAGGATGCAGAGGTCAGAATTAGAAACAACATTTGGCAGCTTTCTGCAAGAATCCAAGCAGAGAATGATAAGGACCTGAAGGACATTGGGGGAGGTAGGGATAGAAAGGGAGGGATGATCCCAAAGAAATCAAAGAAAGATGAAAAGGGACAATACATACAAAAATATTTATAGCAGCTCTTTTTGAGGTAGGAAAGAATTGGAAAGTAAGGGGGGGCAACTATTAGGGAAGGGTTGAACAAGTTCTGGTGTATGAATGTGATGGAATACTGTTTTGGTATAAGAAATGATGAAAGGGAAGGTTTCAGAGAAACCTGGGAAGACTATATGAACTGAGGCAAAGTGAAATGGGCAGAATCAGGAGAATAATTTAGATAGTAACAGCAATGATTGGTTGGTTGTTGTCCTTTGTTCTTCAAGAGGACCAAAATGACACCACTATGCTAGGGTCAAGTTTCAATGTGTCTGACTGTGGTGATCAAGCCAATGTGAGCTCAGAATGCTCTGCCACAGGTTGGGCACAAATAGTCCATGTGAACATTTGGAGTGGATTCTCTAAATTTGTGCATCCTGCATTTCCTTTGAGCTGTTTCAATTCTGCTTTGCTCATAGAGCACAACACCTTCTCTGATGTGGGCATGCCATGCTAGGCATGTGCCAGTGTCTCCTATGTCACACAATTAATTCCAAAGTTCTTAAGAGAGACCTTGAGAGTGTCTTTGTATCGTTTCTCCTGACCACCATGTGAATGCTTGCCTTGCGTGGTTCTCCATAAAATAGTCTTTTTGGCAAGCATACAGTTTGCATTTGAACAATATGGCTAGCCCATTGGAGTCATGCTCTCTGAAGCAGAGTTTGGAGGCTTTGCATTTAGTTCAAGTAAGGACCTCAGGGTCTGGTATCTTTTCCTGCCAGGTGATCTTCAGAATCTTCCAAAGACAGCTCAAATGGAAGTGATTCCGTTTCCTAGCATGGTGCTGGTATATGGTCCAGGTTTCACAGGCCTACAATGAGGTCAGCACCACAGCTCTGTAGACCTTCAGTTTGGTAGTCAATCTAATATCTTTTCTCTCTCATACTTTCCTTTAGAGCCTCCCAAACACTGAGCTGGCTCTGGCAATGCATGCATCAATCTTATTATCAACGTGTACATCACTTGAAAGTACACTACCAAGGTAAGTGAACTTATCCACAGCATACAAAACTTCTTCATTTGCTGTAACTCATGGTTCCACAAAGTATGGATGGTGAGGTGGTTGTTGATGAAGCACCTATGTTAGGAACTTTGATCAACATAATGACCCACCGCAATTCTAAGGGACTCTTGATAAAACATGATACACACACACACACACACACACAGAGGGAGAGAAGGAAAGGGAAAGGGAGAAAGAGAGGGAGAGGGAAAGGGAGAGAGAGAGGGAGAGGGAGAGAGAGAGAGGGAGAGGGAGAGGTGGCAGATCCAGAGTGCAGATTGAAGCATATTTTCTTCTGTTTCTTTTTCTCCTTGGAATACGTCTAATGAAGTAATTTGTTTTCATATTTATAATGGTTTTTTTTTACCTTGCTCTCTCAATGGGTGCTTGGGGTGGGGGGAGGCTAAACAAGTTATGGTACATGAATACTATGGAATACTATTGAATACTATTGTGCTATAAGAAATGATGGAGGGCACGATTTTGGAAAAATCTGGGAATATTTGTATGAACAGAGAGAGGAGGGGAGGGAGAGAATTTGGAATTACAAATAAAACAAGACTGAATAGAAAAAGAAAGGAAGGGAATGAAATAAGATGCATTATAAAGGAAGATTCTACAGGACTTGCTGAGAACATATCAGGGCAATGATGGAGAAAAAGGAAGCAGAAGTCCCTCCAGCATTTCAGTTGTGATGATTGGGAGAAGGGTGATATTAACAAAAAAAGAAAAATAAAGAAGGGAAGCTGGTTGCTTTTGGGGGTGTCTGTGTGGAGGGGAACAGGGTTAATTTGGTTTTAGACATGTTTAAGGTGATAGCCCATCCGCCAGCCCAGGTGGCAATAGTATAACTGGAATTCATGGAGAAAGAATGACATTTTGTGAATCTCTTAATAATAGTTGACATTTATTGAATGCTTTAAAGTTTACAAATTGCTTTATATGCTCGATCTCATTCAATCCTTACATTTAGGCTATATTTTTGACAGAATCTGTGATTTCACTTATGTAAGCAATTCCAGTGAGGAAATGTCCTTTACAGAAACAGATCAACCCTTGTTTCTGCAATTTATAGTCTTAGAGAGTGGCCTGGGGCATTGAAAGATTAAGTGACTTGCACAGTCATTTAATTTTGTTTAAAAACTAACTGGAACCCAGGCTACTCTGATGCTATGTTTTACTCCGTGCTTCCTTTTTAGATTCCTTGATTATTCTCACTTTATAGATGTGAAAAATGAGGCTCAGGAAAGTTAAAAGTGACTTGACCAGGGTGATATAGCTAATAAATATCTGGGATAGGATTCAAGTCTAAAGTTTCCTGACTACCAGTTCAGTACCTAATTTACTTCTTGCTTATATAGAAATAGTATTGGCATATATATTTTTCTTTTTCCCGGTTGATTACATTCTCATGTGTGGTTTGAAATCCTATTGGCTCCAAATCTGTATTTGTTTTGGGCTGCTTAGAGCATAGTGCTAATGAGTCCCAGGTCATGGTTTGATCACCATATAGGCCTTGTGAGTTTCATGCAGAGAGAAATCCTGCTCCACAGGTCATAGACTTTGCCCTGAATCCCATTCACTAGTCTTGAAAATATGTACATTAATCCTAATGGGACTGAGTAAGAAAGTGTGAATAGTTGAGCTTAATTCATCATGGCTACTGTAAAAAAAATAGCCAGCTTGGGTCAGTTGGATTGCCAACATATATGGAAGAGATTCTCTCATTTACTTGTATGGGGAATTACATAAGAACCAGCAGACGAGGGGTAGATACCTCATAGTTCAAAGTAAATTTTTTTTCTGAGAGGGCAGCATCTGTCTGGGTGACTTATTGCTTTAGGAATCTATACCATCTTTTCCTCATGGACTTGTGATCCTTCCGATGCCCCGAGATCACTTTGGAGGGAGCATCATGAGTTTGACCAAGTATTGACACTAGAGTCAGAAGAAATGGTGGGATGTTAAATTCTACCTTGAATGCTTACCACCTATGTGACCTTTGATGAGTTACTTGACCTCCCCAGGCCTTGGTTTCTTATGTAAAATGAGACTCAAACCAGAGAGTCTTTGCGGTCTCTCCCAGCTTCTAAAGCAGTGACTGTGCCTCATTTTCTTTATCTGTAAAATGAAGGGGCTGAACCACATGGCTTTTGATGTCACTTCTAGTTCTAAGCCTACAACTATGACATTTCTGGACTTTAGTTTCATATCAGTAAATTGAAGGGATTAGACTCAAAGACTTCTGAGAATCCTTCCAATCGTAAATCTACGATCCTATGAAATTTCTCAGACAACATTTTGGTCCTTACCAGGTCCAAATCTTTCTTTGGATGTGTTGTCTTAGAGCAGATTTATCTACATTTCTGATTCCAGTGATTATTTCAGCTTTTTCAGAATTTCCTTCATAGGTTGAATCATAGAACATTTAAAAGCCAGATGTTACCAACCATCATCCTTTATTAGACCTCACAGAGTTATAAACTCTCCATACAAACACATTAGATAGGTGCTCTCTAATTGCCATCCTTCCCAGGGTTTTCAGACAGTAGACCATGAAGTCGGCAATGTATTTCCATATAACATAAAACCCAAGGGTATGTTAACCTTTGTGTCTACTGAATGACAGAACCCTTTGGGGTTGGTAGATTTATGTGATCATTGGGCAGTGAGAAGCACGAATCTCTAGACCTGCATCTCTCTTTAAAAGTATTGATTCATTACTATTAATAGATCTAAATTTCAGTAGCTCAAGAAAACAGTGACTGGTTGGTCTTAGATAATTTTCCAGGAAATAGGATTCTTTGTGATCACCTTTTAGAGTTTTCCATTTTAGCAAGAAAAGTTCTTCATGTGGACATGAATGAGAAATCCTTATGTGCTCTTTTCCCAGGAGCATAAGAGGGCTCAGGGAAAATCAGAGTTTAATCAATAATACTTTTGTGGTGCTCTGGTCTTCTCCTGCATCACAATAGTGATACACATGATGGGAAACAGTGCTTATCATTGAGTGCTGGCATTATAACACGGGTGGGCCTCAGGACAAGAATGAGGATATGTGCTGAATGGTTCTTAATACTTCTGACTGCCAAGGAGATCCCATTGATTATGTTTATCATGGTGGTTTGAGTGCTTTTCAGGAGATAACCACCATGACTTTAGCTGTCTAAATTCATACATAGAATGTGTCACTTCGAGCTGTGAATAGGGGTGTAGCAAGCAGAGTATACAAGGCACTTGGCTTTGCTGTATTTGGGTAGATGTTTTTCTAAATCTCTAACAAAAGATTTTAAAACTAGAAGGCTAGAGTCGTTTTTACCTCATTTTACCTTGTCATTCTCAATGTTTTTCACTTCCCTTCTTCCATCCCATCCTTCCTTCTTCCCTTCCTTCCTTCCTTCCTTCCTTCCTCCCTCCCTTCCTTCCTCCCTCCCTTTCTTCCTCCCTCCCTTCCTTCCTCCATTCCTCCCTCCCTTCCCTGCATCTATCTCCCTTTCTTGCTCAGCCTGGAAATGCAGTAGTCTCTCACATGCAGTAGGTCTCCCAGACCCACTGCTGATTGACACAGAGGCTTTGATCGGCTCTATTTTTATCTTGGTCAAGTTTGTTCCTCTTTAAGGAGCCTGGCAGTTCTCTGCTTCCTGGGGCTCATCGTATTGGTTCCCAATTCAATGTGGACCTTTGATTGGCTTTAGCCATTCTGTAGCTCAGAACTCCCAAACTCAAGCAATCTAGCAACCTCAATTTTTCCTAGTAGCAGGGATCACATGCTTGTGTCACCACACTTGGCATGTTGTCTTAATGTCTTTTCAATGGGGAACCAGAATGTTTTATTAAAACAGGAGATCTCAGCACTTGAAAAAGAGCCCCCAGGGGGGGCGGAGCCAAAATGGCAGCTAGAAAGCAGGGACTAGCATGAGCTCTCCGTCAAGTCCCTCCAAAAACCCATAAAAAATGGCTCTGAACCAATTCTAGAACTGTAGAACCCACAAAATAGCAGAGGGAAGCAGGGCTCCAGCCCAGGATAGCCAGGATGGTCTCTGGGTAAGGTCTATCCTGCATGGAGCTGGGAGTGGAGCAGAGCGGAGCAGAGCCCAGCGTGCGCAGCGTGGACCAACCAGACCAGGAGCTGGGCAGAGCTTGCCCTAGTGCCCTGAATCAGTGAGTTGTGGCAGTTACCAGACTTCTCAACCCACAAACACCAAAGACAACAGAGAAGGTTAGCGGGAAAAGCTGCTGGGGACAGGCAGTTTGTGGTTTAGCCCCCGCCAGGGGGGCAGCAGAGGTGGGGCAGCTATAGAACTAGAGCTGCAGTTGCTTCTGGCCACAGGCCCACCTGGTGGGAGGAATTAAGATCAGAGCAGGAGCGCAGAGCCTGCTGAAGATCTAAGTCCAGTCCAGGTTGGGGGTTCTTGGGGAAGGAAGAGCGCTGGTGTGGCAGAGCTGGTGCATCCCCCCCAAGCTTGGAACATAGAACTCTGTACTCTACAAGCAGTCATAGCCCACTGAAAAACTCAAGGGTCAAGTAAGTTGGCTGGGAACATGGCCAGGCAGTGAAAACGCACCCAGATTCAGTTTCAGACTCTGGAATCTTTCTTTGGTGACAAAGAAGACCAAAACATACAGCCAGAAGAAATCACCAAAGACAAAGAGCCTACAACAAAAGCCTCCAAGAAAAACATCAACTGGTCTCAGGCCATGGAAGAGCTCAAAAAGAATTTGGAAAAGCAAGT
>JAQQSZ010013736.1:0-11688 GCA_028646595.1 Phalanger gymnotis
AGCAACTGCAGCCTTAGTTCTAAAGCTGCCCCATCTCCACTGCCCCAGGGCCGTGGCTCAACCACAAACTCTATCCCAGTCCCCAGCAGCTTCTCCCACTAACCTACTCTGTTGTCCTTGGTGTTTGTGGGTTGAGAAGTCTAGTAACTGCCACAGCTCACTGATTCAGGGAGGGTCCGCGCCACCTACCCTGGGCTCTGCTCCTCTCAGCTCCCCTCCCCTCTGCTCCTAGCTCCGTGTGGGATAGACCTTACCCAGAGACCATCCAGGCTGTTCTAGGCTAGAGCCCTGCTTCCCTATGCTATTTTGTGGGTTCTGCAGTTCTAGAATTGGTTCAGAGCCATTTTTTATAGGTTTTTGGAGGGACTTGATGGGGAGCTCACGCTAGTTCCTGCTTTCCGGCTGCCATCTTCCAGCTTTTTTTCTTTTTAACTTTTTCAAATTAATAGGATACTGAGCTTTGTTCTTTTACAAGTTGTCTGAAACTGCCTTTTGAAAAATATTTTATTTTTTCCCACTCATATGTAAAGACAATTTTAACATACATTTTAAAAATTGTGTACCAACTGAAATTGCTTAAAAAAAAACTTTTACTTTCAGAAAAAAAAAACTATAAATTTGTTTGCTAAGCAATATTGAAGTCAATTCTTCTGTAAAATAAATTGGATATCTTTGTTTCTGATTAATCCAAACACTGTTACTTTTTTATAATTTGGACTCAGTGACTGGGAACATTATGAACCTTTTTTTTTTTAACTAAAAAATATTTATCTCTGTTTCATCAATTTCAAGTTTGCCTTAAAACTTGAGACTTTTGAGATCAAAATGAATTAAATGGCTTGCTCCATCCTAATTATTTGTCATAAAGATGTACTGATTAATGACATCATATTTCCAAAGGAGCTAGCAACATTTAGAACAAATGTGAACATTTAAAAAGTTTTGGTTTTTTTAGAGAACATAATGTCATTGCCATTTTTAATGCTTGCAATGCCCTCACAAACAAACTGAATGAGTAATGATAAAGTCTTCGTTTTCTTTGGTAATGTATAATCACGCCCCTTCAAGTTTTAGGGTATTTTGTTTTGTTTGTTTATTTTATTTTTTCAACTGAGTCTCTCAGACCCAGGCTAGAAGTGTACCATCCACTCACAGACCTGAGCCTAATGTTGAGTAGTACAGAATATTTAACTGGCTCAGTTTTCCCAACCTGGGCCAGTTTGTCCCTCTTGGGGCAAGCTGGTTGCCCTCCAGCCCCAAGGGAATCACCATATTAGTGCTTCTATAATCACTTCTGCAGCTCAGAATTCCCAAGCTCAAGTAGTCCACCACCTTTGTCTCCCCCAATAGAAGGCATTATAGGCATATGCCACCCCATGCAGACCACCTCAAATTTATGTTGCCATGATGTTCTAAAATGTTCTAGACTCTAAAAAGGACCCATTAAATGCTTTGTAGTGAAGTGGAAAGAGGACTGTATTTGGAGTCTGAGCTCATCTGGTTAGTTCTGATTCTCCTCCCATTAGCTTTATGACCTTTGCCAAGCTGCTCAGCTTCCTTGTTTATAAAATTGGAATAACATCGGCACCCATTGTCTCACAGGGATATTGTAAATTTCACATCAGAAAATGGACAAAAAATTCTATATGAATGTCAGCTATTTTTAAATGAATTAATAATAAGCAGATATATTTATCCATGTTTTGTTGTCTAATTATGTAAGGCATGTTAAATTTCCTTTCCAGATTCTTCAAGGTACCTAAAGAATAGCTTCTAAATTTGCTTGTTAGAAGGCATGAGTGTGAATTTAATATGATGGGATGACATCTTTAAAAATAATATTAAGGGGCAAGAAAGAGGTATGCACTGGGAGAATGTGGAAGGAAGAGGTAGAATGGGGTAAATTATTTCACATAAAGGAGGCAAAAGGAGCTTTTACAATGGAGTTCCCCTCCATGATGGGAAATCTGGAGGGAGGACTTCAACCTTACATTAGAATTCCCTCAAAAAGGGAATAACATACACACTCAGTTGGATGTAGGTGTATATATATGTATATACATATACATATATATACATAAATATATATCTTACTGTACAGGAAAGTAGGGGGGTAGGGAAAAAGAGAAGAGGGGAAGGATTGATACAAGAGAAGTTAGATTTGGGAAGACATTAGCCAGAAGCAGAACATTTTGAGGATGCACAAAGTGAAAGGAAAGAGACAGTAGGATTAACAGAGAGGAAACAGGATGGAGAAATATACCCAATTTGTAGTAACAACTGTGAAAAAAAATCAGTGATTTTTTTTTCTGAAAAAGACTTGATTTTTTTTCAAATATATAGATAACTGAGTCAAGTTTATAAGAATACAAGTCATTCCCCAATTTATAAGCTATCAAAGGATATGAACAAGCAGTTTTCAGATGAAGTAATCAAAGCTATCTATAGTCATATGAAAAAAGTTCTAAATCACAATTTATTGGAGAAATGTAACTGCAAATCCACACCTATCAGATTGACTGATATGACTGAAAAGGAAAATGACAAATACTGGAGGTGATGTGGGAAAATTGAGACACTAATGCATTGTTGATGAAGTTACAAGCTTGTTCAACCATTCTGGAGAGCAATTTAGAACTATACTAAAAGGGCTATAAAACCATACATACAATCCAGCCTCCCAAAGAGATAAAAAAGCAAAGAGGATTCTATATTCCGAAATATTCATGGCAGCACTTTTGGTAATGGTAATGAATTGGAAACTGAGAAGAGTGAAGAATGACTGAACAAGTCATGGTGTATCCTTGTGATGGCATATTACTGTGGTATAAGAAATTATAAGCAACTAAATCACTGTTGATTAGAGAATTGCAAATCAAAACAACTCAGGTACCACATCTCTCTTGTCAGATTGACTAACATGAAAAAAACAGGAAAATTATAGCTGCTGGAGAAGATGTGGGAAAATTGGAACACTATTGCATTGTTGGTGGAGTTGTGAACTGATCCAACCATTTTAGAGAGAAATTTGGAACTATGCCCAAAGGGCTATAAAATTGTGCATACCCTTTGACCCAGCAATACCACTTCTAGGGCTGTATCCCAAAGAGATCATACAAGGAGGAAAAGGACCTGTATATAAAAAAATATTTATAGAAGCTCTTTTTGTTGTGGCAAAGAATGGAAAATCAAGGGGGTGCCTTTCAATTGGAGAATGTCTAAACAAGGTCATGGTATATGAATGTAGTAAAATACTATTTGGTAATAAGAAATGAGGAGCAGATGGACTTCATAATAACCTGGAAAAACTTACATGATCTGATGCTGAGTGAAGATGCAGAACCAGGAGAACATTATACACAATTACAGACACATGATATCTCTAATGACCAACTTGGATAGACTTGGCTCTTCTCAGCAATGCAAGGTTCTAAGACAATTCCAAAAGACTCCTGATGGAGAAAGCTATCCACATCCAGAGAAAGAATTACAGAGTCTAAATACAGATTGAAGTAACCTATTTGCTCTCTCTTTTTTTTCCTTTTTTGGTTTCTTCTTTCTCATGGTTCATTCCATTGGTTATAATTCTTCTTTACAACTTGACTATTGTGAAAATAAGTTTAATGTAAAGGTATATGTAGAACCTATATCAGATTACATGGTATCTTTCAGGGATGAGGGAGGAGGAGAGGGAGGCAGAGAAAATCTGGAGCTCAAAAACTTGTGGAATTGAGTGTTGTAAACTAAAATTGACAAAAAGAAATCATGAGCAGGATACCCTCAGAAAAACCTGGAAAGACTCACATGAATTGATGCAAAGTGAAACGTGCAGAACCAGGAGCACATTGTACATAGTGATGATGATATTGTGTGATGATTAACTATGAATGACTTAGGTAGTCTTAGCAATACAATGATCCAAGACAACTTCAATTTATGATGAAAAATGCTATCCGCATCCAGAGAAAGAACTGATGGAGTTTGCATGCAGATCAAAACATACTTTTAAAAACTTTATTTTTCTTGTTTGGGTGTTTTGATCTGTCTTTTTCTTTTACAACATGACTAATATGGAAGTATATTTTCCATGACCGAACATCTATAACATATATTAAATTGCTTGCTGTCTCAGGAACAAGGGAGGAGAACTTAATATTTTTTTAAAAAAAAGAATGTTGAAAATTGTTTTTACATGTAACTGGACAAAAAATGAAATGTTAAAATATCAAAACAATTTTGCTTTATTAAACAACCTGCTGATAAAATTGCATTGTAAATTATAAGGTCAGCCAAAAATCTTACACCTCACACCATATGCTTTTTTAATTTGGTTTGAATATCTAACTGGGTTGGATAGATATGTGGTCCAAGGAAGAAGGGTCAAAAGAGGTATTAAATATACCGTGACAAGTTATGAAATGATTGATGTGGTACAACACTGGAAATGTCTTCCATTAACTCACACAGGGAACTCTATAATTAGTACCTTGGAGAGCTCACCTTGAAGTTTCCCCCACTGCTACCTATAACGGTCATAGGATCATAGATTTGGATATGGAATCATCAATAAGATGAAGATGAGATGAAGAAATTGAGACCCAGGGAGGTTAAGTGATTTGTCCATGGCCATACAGGTAGTAATCATAAGAGGTGGAATTTGAACCCAGGTCTTTTGACTCCAGAACCAGTACTCTTTTTTTCTTTCCTATGTTGATACTAGTGGCTACCATTATAGATTTCAGAATCACTCCTTATTTAAATGTCACATGCAATTTAGAGTTATTAAGTTATTTTTAATCTTCTGACTTGGAATAAGTTCTTTGTGAAGAAAATGTGAAGTGAATGGACCTTATGAATAAGTTCTACAAGGAGACATAAAATGTACTGTTAGCATTTGCCAATTGATGGGTTAAGCAATCTCAATGAATGGCATTTGTTATAAAATGTGCTCCATCTCTATAAGGCAAATGGAAAGAATGCAGTGAACTACACTTAATATCGACCAAAGTGTAGCACTTTCAGCATTCACAAACAAGAGGAATTTATTCAGTTGAAATTCATGAAAGCATGAAGGCATTGAATTTCTCCCCACCCCTGCATTGAAGCCCTGCACAGTATTTTGGTGTGCTTTTAGTAGATGAATTTTGCCAATGAAAAGGACAAAGGGATTACTTAAGAAGAAAAGTATTAGGGGAAAATAAAATATGAATGGGAGCAACCATAGTAAAGATGTGAGACTGTGTTTCTGAGATGTGAATACCTTGAAAGAAGTTCTCTGTATCTTCTTCTCCCTCTCTTTTCTATTGTTATTCCCCCTTCCAAATTCCTTTGCATATTTTATGTATCTATGTCCTTACATACTTACGTATGTACATATAGTTTGTCCCTATAGAATGTGAGCTTCCTGATGGCTGGTACTGTTTCTTTCTTGTTTTGGTATCTCTGGTGCCTAGCAAAACACCTGACATGTAATAAGCCCTTAATAAATGTTCCATGAATCCCTGGTTGATTCCTAGTTTGGGAAGTACAGTAATAAACAGAAGGATATCCAGAAAAGGTCAGTCATGATGGTGAAAGACATTAAGTTCATAGAGTTCTCTACCTTGTACAACTGAAGACTTAGGGAAGACATGGTAGTTTTCTTTAAGGATGTGAAGGGCTGTCAAATATAATAGTAATTAGATATATTCTGTTTAGCCACAGAGAGTAGAACTTGGAACAGTGAATGAAAGTTGCAAAGAAATTTGTTTAGGCTTGAGGTTAGCAAAAATTTATGGCTAAAGGGGAGATAAGGATATCTTTAGAAGAATTCTGTTGCCCTTCATTAGAGGCCATCAAATAAACATTATACAAATCTTCATTTAGGCATGTCTTGGAGGAAATATATGTCAGTTGGTTTAGTTGGTTTGGATTAGATGACTTCTGAGGTATTTTGCTGCCCTAAGTCTGTGATTCTATGATTCATGAATATGTGGGAGTGGTCCTTTATGAAGACTTCTTACATTGGCAAGCAGCATAATTTCATAGAGGGCTGTGGAGGGAAAATCAGAATGATGGCCAATGTATGGTACCAGTGTATGGAAAATACTAAGTGTGTCGTGGGAACACTTGCAACCTAAAGACTACCAAACAGGAGAATCCTTTGGTGTCACCGTCACTTAGAGATAACGATAGTGAAATAAATAAGGAAGGAGAAATGGAGCTGTATATCAGGAAAGCCCTTTGAACCTAAGGATAGAGAAAAAAGAGAAACAGGAGGTTAAAACATTACCTCTGGATGTGTATGGTGAACATGAAGTGAGGCAGAGTATCTTGTCGAAGATGGAATCTCAAATACAACCATCTCTTGATAATTCAGGCAGTGTATTATTCGCTTTCAGTCTTTCAAACTTGGAATCTTTAAAGGATCCTGTAATTAGAGTAGCCAGCACTATAATTAATTAAATGTGTGATATTATAAATGATAATAATCTTTTCATTCTTTAAAAAACTACTTGAGTTCACCAAGATAAAAAAAAGGATTCTTCTGCTAGCATCTAGCTGTGCTGATAAAGGCCTCCTAGCCCATTAAAGGGTATACCCCATTGCCTGGATCTTCCATCAACCCTTGGCCAAATGTATTGAGATCATATTTCTCATATTGTTTCATCTTATGGATCTTTTGAAGACACTAGTGAGGAATAAGATCAGAAATGTGCTTCTAATATTTCTTTTCTGGAGAGCTCTTTCGGTTCTTTTTTGAGGGGTTAAAATAGGGAGGAAATAAAGTTAAGGAGAACTTTTCAGGAGGTTGATACCCATCTAATATTTCATATGCAGGAAGAGAATCTGAGTCTACATGGTTTGTTATTTGATGCTATTATCAGACAATTCTAATCATCAGAGCCGATTCTAATCAAATTGTCAAGCAGGGGTTGCCTTCAATATTCTCAGGCTACTTTTTCTGCATCTCCTTTCTTCTTTGTAGCATTTCATCCTCATTTGTTGTACCATACCCAGATTTTCCTCATACCTAGTGATCTCACATTCTGACATCAGATGGGTCTGGAAACCTACTTATCACTGAAATATGCTCAACAGATAGCGTAACTGGTTAGTCCAGCAAGAGGAATCCTTATTTTGTTTTAATGGACATTGGGTAATCCAAAAGAATTTCAAGAGGTATGTTAGGCAAATGGGAAAATGATAGATGTTGGCCCTGTGATTTCACTGGTAATCTTTGGTGATTTCATAGAGAATTCTTGGGTGAGGAAACACCAGCTACCAATGCAGACTGACACCTTCTTTGTAACTTAAAAGATGAAAGATCACTTGGAGCACTGAGAGGTTAAATGACTTTCCAGTGTCAAAAAGCTAACGTGTTTATCGGAGGTGGATCTTGAACCATGTTTCTGCTAGCTTCAATTTGATTAAAAAAAATTATAGTTGGTACAGTTTTGCAACTATGTCATAATAACCATCGCACGTGACAAGTTAGTGCTTATTTCCTTCTCTCCATCTTCTGCTATTCTTTTCCTTAGAGATAATAAAGCAACTTTTTATAGCTTATTCCAGTGAGGAGGTGATGGTTCCAATGTATTCAACTTATCACATCACATCTGCTATAATCTGTTTAGTTCTGTGTACATAGAAGAAAGACAATGATTAACCAGAAAAGAACCAGGATCAGGAAAATAGAGATTATGCTATGTGAAAAATGATGAGTCAATTCCTTGAGGATAGAGACTATTTTGAGTTTTGTCTTTGTATCCCCAGCACCTTGCACAGTGACTAAAAAACTGTAAGTGCTCAATAAGTGTATGGGGAATTGAACTGATATTTGGTTTAGAGAAGAGCATATTAAGGAAGAAGTTGATAGCTTTCTTTAAGGGCTTTCATGAAAGCAAAGGATTATACTTATCCTTGACACCAGAAGATAAAGTGAGGAGAAAGGGGTGTATTGCAGAAAGGCAGATTGCAAACAGATGTGAGCAAATTATTTAATTTGCCAACATCCCAGGCAAGAGAAACATGAGAAAAGTAAAGAAATATAGCTACCAAGGAAAACACAAACAATGAAATAAATTGAGCCATCTCTAGAGACCATTAAAAGGAAGAAAACAAAAACATCAAAAAAGAAAATCTCCCGTAGGGTTTAAACAACAGCAAAGAAATTACAACAGAGGGACCATTAAAATATTTCTTTCTGAAAGTAAGTAAGTAGATCAGGATGAAAGCAGACCTTAACTAGAACATGTAATAGTGGAGAAACCATCCTTAAACACTATGGACTAAACCCAGCAATCTTCATGCTATAGGTGAATCAGTGTTTTTAGTGTGATTAAACTGCAAAAATAGAAGGACATATATGAGAGGAGGAGGTAGAAAATAGAGGGGAATGTATGATGTAGTTTAATCAAGTCATTGTTAAGCACTGAAGGTAAAATAACCACTATGGTCTCTCAGGAAAGAGAGGGGCTATGAGAGAACTAATGGGTTAGCAGAGGCATAACATTCTTTCATGGGAGATGAAGGACAGGGGCCAGAAATGTCTACGTGGTAAAGGACACAGGAAAATTTCTACCATAGGGCAATACTTCTCTAATCTGTACCTCTGATAGATTTAATACTTCTAAGAGGGAGGCACAGCAGAAAAAGGAAAGGGAGCAATCTGTTTCAGGCAAAAATATAGAAAATGCTTAGAAGAGCGAAATAAAGATGGATACTTTTGAAATTTTAATTCTATGGGGAATCCAAGGACTAAAGAAATAATAAATAAATATAAAGACAATTAACCAAAGAATAAAAGTTTAGAATAGTAAAAAAAAAAGAGAAGATAATTTGTAATTGGAATCCCTTTTAGAAAAAATAATGAAGAAATTTGAAAAAAAAAAAGATGATTACCGACAAAAGAAGTTGAAAGAGAAGAAAAGAAAGTAGGAGTCAAACTCTTAACTGAGATGAAAAAAGAGGAGAAGAATTAGAAAATAAAGGAAGGTCAAAGAATTAATAAGTTAAGTAAAACTCCAAAACTAGGGAAAGGGGTCACAAATGGAAGGCAAAGAGGAGGGGTTGAGGATGAAGGGAAGATTGAGTAAAGTTAAAGTTGATTAAGCAAAAATAAGTTGAGACAAGTTACTATATTTAAAGAAGATTTTTTAAATCCTAATTTAAAAGGGGGGGAGAGACAGCAATATTAGGGAGAGAGGAAAATATTAACCTGTCACATACCTTTAAATGTGAAGGGTTTTTTTTAAGTCTAATGAAACAAAAAATAGTGGCAGATGGGATAGGTTAATAAAACTCTCCAATCTGTTGGTTGCAAGACAACACACCTAAGAAGCAAAGATATAATACAGAATAAAATGATGGACTGGAACAAAATTTGGTGTGTTTCAGTTGAGTCTGAAAAACAATTCAAAATCATGTAAAATGTATAACAGAGATAAATAAGGAAATGACATTATTCTGAAAGAAATAATAAACAACAAACTAATATCAATATTAAACTTATCTTCCAAATACCTTAGCATATTAATTCATGAAGGAAAACTTAATTGAACTACCAAAAATCATAAACAGTAACAGTCATAGGAGACCTATCCAAGAAGCCCCAAACTCAAGGGTCCACAAGTGAGGATTATAATGGGCATTGGAGAATAAGAGAAAGCTCTTACTCCGCCCTGGATAATTATGCAACTTACTGTTCTTTCTCATCAAGAGCTCTTGATGACATCTTGAAAACTGCGTCATTCATCAGTTATCAAACAAGCAGTAGATGCAATGTGGCATATGTAGTAGATGTGGGGCATTTCCAAGAGAGAGATCTAGCATCAGGTGACCTGAGTGTTGAAATCTTGGCTCTGCTACTTACTCCCTAATGTGACCTTGGTCAATTCACTCTGTCTGCATCTAGGTTTTTTTTTTCTTCTATAAAATGAGAAAGGTGGGCTCAGCAACTTGTAAAGTCCCTTCTAGTTTTCAATCAATGATCCTCGGACTTTAGAGAGTGCTAAATTTGTAGTCAGGAAGACATGAGATACAAACCCATCTCTGACACTTATTAAGCATGAGACCTTGAGTAAGTCATTAATCTCTGTGTGCCTCAAGAAACATCAGAGGATTTACTTACTAAGCAATACAAAGATTGAAATATGAGAGTGGTAGGAGGAATTCTCAGATATGAAAAATTCATAGCTACTTTGGGTCAAGTTGTAAATGTCTCTTTTTCTGCTATAGATGGCATCCTGATAACTTGACATAGTTAATGGAGCTTTCCAAAATATATTCCGAGGTCTGCATGGATAAAACGAGACTGACTCAGCAACCAGTTACTAATTGTGAAAACTAGATTTTCTTCTTACACATGCTCTATCAACTAAAATCCTTATGAATTGAAAGAGAATACCTAGATGTATGAAACCAAGATCTGTGGTTTGACTGTTAGTAGATTATTGCTCTGGCCATTAGAGGTTTTTTGCTTCCTAGGAAGATGACTTTGTAGGATGTACTTTGTTTTATAATATTATATTGATGTTTGTTAATTGATGAGAAAAATAAAATCAGGTAACGTTTCCTGAAAGCTTCTGCCAACTAAAACATCTGCATCATTTCCCTCACTTAAAAGATATTTTTTATCTTGCAAACTGACTGACTGCTCAGATTAGCCTCACGTCACAACTGAAAATACTATCATCTGTGCATGCCATCTAATTTGCATTTAAATTATTCCCCTAGCAGTATTTTGTAAGCATAAGCAAACAAAAGACTGTTTGAGTGACTTGGGTCTACATACCTGAGAAAACAACATATCACCTACAGATGAACTTCAATAAATATCTCTGGAAAAGGTTTTCTAACATCTGTAGTTTCTCCCAGAATTCATTTTTCTAATAATGCTACCGAAGAAGAAAAGTTTCAATTGACATATTCTTGGAGAGGATATTCAGCTTTTCTTCCCCACTAAACTGGCATATTTAGATGGCCCTGTGTGATATAAAAGACATTTGTAATGTACAAATTATAAAATGCTAGAATATTAGAGAAAGAAGAGACCTCAGGGACCATATAGTTCAACCTCCTCCAAAGAAGAAACTGAGTCCCAGAGAGAGCAACTGGAACAAGATCACATAGCAAGTCAGTTTCAGAGCTGGGATTCTAACACCCAGATCAACTGAATAAACAAACAAAAAAAGCAGTGACTGATAATGGCAGAGCAAAGGCGACTAAGGAGGAGAAGAATATAAAAAAAAATTTAAAGAAAACAACCCTATCATTAAATAAATACTTCACAATAAAGGGAACTAAGTAAAAATCCGATGAGGTAGGGAAGGTTTCCAAACATTTTCCAAGACCTCCTAAAATGACAATGAAGCAGCTCTAAGAGCTTTCGGAATGCTTAAGAAGCACAAAGAAATAATTCAAAATATCAAAGGGAAAAAGACAGGCACAAAAATTAATATCTAATCAAAAGACAAAGATGTAAACAAAAGATAGAGGTGCTTTCCAATACAGTAAATTCTGTTAAAACATTGAAACAGAGAGAGAGAGAGAGGATGAGCTGAAGATGAATAAAGGATGAGAGAGGAATATATTGAGAGGGAGATAGGAAGAGATAGAATGGGGTACATTATCTCACATAAAAGTGGCAAGAAAAAGCACTTCTGTAGGAAGAGAAGAGAAGGCAGGTGAGGGGGAATAAGTGAATCT